>KN883614.1:4603-16431 GCA_000934455.1 Apostichopus parvimensis | reverse complement strand
AATTTGCCTCAGAATGCACAACTTGACTTCTAATTGTCTTATTACTTTTTTTCTGGGGAGGACCTCAGACCCCCCCCCCCCAACACACAGGAGTCGGCTACAACGACCCCAGTACAGTCTCCCTCATGTATAAAATCCTTCCTTCCCACCTCTGGCCCTCCCATAAAAATTTCAGACCCCTATACCTTCATCAGTCGAGGGATTTTTTAAAATTTTATTATTAGTTATTAACACAATATTCTGTGTATAGCTACTTATCAAGGCCTGAAGATTTAGGTCACTATCTGCATTGTGGAGTTGTTGAGTATTATGCATTAGCGCTATCTCGCGTTTCGAGCTACTTATATAAACCTAAATTTCAATCTAAAGATGCCTCAGAAATTTAGAACATTTGATGTCTAAAAATTTGATGTTTTATTTTTCTGGGGAGGATCCCCACCCCCACCATATGAGTCGGCTAAAAACGACCCCCAGTGTAGTCCCCCTCCTTTATAAAATCCATCATTCGCCCCTGGCCCTCCCACAAACAAAAACTTCAGCACCCTACCTAAGTCAGTCGGTATCCCCTCCCTCACTTATAAAGTCCTGTGCTTCGCCGCCACTATTTGTAGGTTATTGTTTGTATAGTTTATAACGCTTATTTTCTTCTTTTTATTCTTCAGCAACTCTTACACAATATTAAATCAATGAAAACCACAAATGCTGGCAGTCAGGCCGCTCAGTTAGGCATGTATTTTTTTCTTGTCCAGATGCAACCCACTTGCAAATCACCCCGTAATGACTTGACTCACCACGATGTGATCGGCAAACTTGAAGTGACGTCACAATCTAATACAACCAATCAGAGAAAGGTTATGTATGCTACTGTGTCGGCGTAAGCGCTTCTTTACTACTGATCGAAGCTTGGGTAATGCTAAAACAGACTAAGTAAACGTCCTACACGCTAAAAACTCCAAAAAGGAAAGGTCTGATAACCGGCTCTTGCCCAAGCTACCTGTCACCATTTTTTTGCAAACTGTGCATAAAAAATTTCAAAACTGGAAGCCAAAAACAAACCAACTTTCTGCTGTTCGTAAAAGATTTTTCTTTGCCCTATACTCTCTGTGTCTACTTTGCCCTATCGCTTTGGAAGTCGAACTCGTTCTACTGTTAAGATAAAAACTTTTTTTTGTTGGTCTCTTCTCTATTCCCCATTGATGTCAGACGGATTTGTTTGTGCGTTCTAGAACAGAAGGCTCAACGAGGCACCTGATAAGAAGGCACGATAGGGTTTAGTTCGTGGCTGGCCACTATCTACGTCCTATCTACAAGTCGGAAGGTAGGTATAGGCCAAACTTAATCTATCTGATAATAGGGTTGTATATATACTGCTATATAGTCTCATGCTACATACGGTAAATAATGCCGTAAGTGGGCAAAGAGATAATCGTTCTCAAACTCATCATATTTTTCGACTTGATAACGGTATAAATTTACTGTCATTTAGATTTGTTGATTTGAACACCCAAGTAATTGATATCCGAGTGCAGTGCATGTGTATATATGTATGTATGTGTTTTATGTGCGTATAATCAGTACGGAATTTTTAGTTTCAATGCAAGGGACTTATATACATTCTTACACTTACAACAACAGAGAAAAAGTTTTGTCTTTAAAAAAGAATGTTTGAAATAACATGGAAATATTTAACAACTAGCCTATCATCTTCACGGAAAAGTTTCAGGTGGGTCCTGTAAATCAAATAACATTTTTTTTAAAAGTTTGTTTTATCGTAATAAATTAATACGGACTGCTTGACGAGGGGAGAAGGTGATGTACAATAACAGAGTCATACCATTTGCCATTAGCGTTTCGTTTTTCAAATTTATTAATATTTTAAAATTTATAAGTCCCCTTACCTGAGAATCCTATCACATACTCAGTCAACTACGGTAGTTTATACTGAAAACTATAAGTCTGAAATTTAGAGAATTCTTTTCAGTACCAGTGAAATATTATACTTTTAAAAACAAAAAGTTTATTCTTGTTTCGGATTCCACCGCACTAAATTGCCAAATTCTCATTATAAATGTAGCCTACTATAACTGTAACTTTTTAGAATTGGCTTCAATATCTGCAAAATAAAATTGATTCATATGATGTATTTTATGTATGGTCCATTTCGTCATTATAATATTCAAACAAAAAGTAGAAAAAAAGGAACAAAGGATAAGACCCAAATTAGCATGCAAAATAATTATTGGATATAAAAAGTTTTAAAGTTTATCAGTGTACTATAAATTATTGGTAAGTAGCTACTTTTTTATTTAATTTTCAAATTCTTACGATTATTTTCCAACAATAACTCCGTAAAATTATGTGCACGTTTAGCGATTATTATAGGCCTGTAACTGATCAAGCGTTGTATAGGCTTTACATTTTGTGTGTAAGCAATGTCTCTAAGACCTTTCATCCCACGTACAACAAACAGCTCCGCCAAACCCACTTCACCTACAGGTAGTAATGTGACGGTTTCTTTGGGTTATAAACAGTCTATGCTATGCAATAAAGCTGTATTTAGTAATATGCACATAATAAATAGTTTAAAGCTTATTTCGTTATGTGCTCTGTAAATATTAATAAAAGTCCATAAAGTAAACAGGTTAAGTTTAGTGATCAATATAAGTAAGTACCAATCCCTGGTTAAATCTTCACGTTAATAGCATATAAAGTCTATACCGCGTTCAAATAACAAATACGATAAAAATAAAAATAAAAATAAAAATAAATGTCTTTTAGCCTTGCATGTTCGTGTCATTTCGCGCAGGGCAGAGCAGGGGAGGGGAGGCGGGTCGTAAAGGGTCCACAAAATAAAGTATTTGGTTTGTAAGATGTTCAGATGATTATTCAGAAGTATTTATTATTATAAATGTAACATGGTGAGTTATAAGTAATATACATTAAATGTGCATCATGTGGTTGTCAATCAACCCCCTCTCAAAAAAGATAAGTTTAATAAAATGAAAACAGGAATAATTAAAATGCAACATTTGCTTACTTTCGTGTTTGGTAGCAACACTTCCCTACTATTAACAATATTTAAGCGTCTAACTCCTTTAAATCGTCATAGTGTGGTACAATATGTCTTGGTCTGACGACAATACTCTCATTTTTGTTTTTCATGTTTTACTTTTAAATATTTGTTAAAGTTTAATTTCTAAACAGCGTATCACAGTTTTAAAATTAAAAAAAGTCAGACCAACTTGACTTGACACTCTTTCAACAAAATGTTGGGCAAATTATTTTACCAATGACTAGTACACTAATGTACAAAGTTAAGACAAATTTTGAGACTCTTTTGAGTCGAATAGGGGTAAGCCGTTGGTCCCTCTAATTGTGGGGTTAGAACCTTTTTACTTAGCAACTGTTTCCATTGATACAAAACCGTGTATATAACCCTACGCGAATGCAGTGCTGGTAGCAGAAAGGAGGGGAAAAATAAATAACTGGTGGTAACTTTCTGTCTTTGAAACAATGCCGTAAAGATGTTTTTTGTTGTCAGTGATTGCCTTTTGAATAAAATATTATTCAATTCCCACTTAACTCCATTTGGGTCACATCCAAGTAAACTTTAATACAGTAAACGTATACAAAGTAAATACAAAGTAAATACAAATACAAAGTAAACTTTAATACAAAATAGAAGTGAAATTTCTTGGATTATTTCGATTATTATATTTAGATTTTGAATGGTACAGTTTGAACGATACAGCAAAAACTGCAGGCCGCATATTATTTTGTCATGACCGGCATACATTGAGCATTGATTTATTTGGTAAATCAGTTTTGTTTTTTTGTAGTTTTGTTGAAACGAAACCACGGGGGATGGCCATAATGTGAGCCATGATCTATCGCGAGCATTATTATTATTATTGCGAAACCAAAAGTTGGACTGTTTGATAAAACCAATGTTTACATTCGCTAAAACTAAACTAAGTGAAATGCTTTAGTAGTAATGATGATGGTTCTTATACCGGGTAAAGGGTGGGGGAAGGGGTGGTGGAAGGAGTGGTGGAGGATGGGGTGGAGGGTGGGATGAGGGAAGGGGTGGAGGGGTGTCATATTTGATCAGGAAGATATTGTTGTTGGGCAACTCTTTACGAATTTACTGATTTAAGTGGTTGGGTTGTACGGCAATAGGCCTATATGATTCTTGGTACTAGTGTGTCGACATGAAAAATATATTTGATCGTAAAAAGTTCTTAAGGCGGTAATCTTTAACTCGGAAGGTGTAATGCAACTACACGGTATAGTGGTTATATGATTCAAAGGTATTGTTTAATAAAATAAAAAAAGTTTTGTAAATATGAAATTTAATTTTAAAATGATGAACCAACTATATCAAGCATGTTAGTCATCTGAGGGTAAAAATCTTTTTTAGAAAGTTCGACCAAGTCATCTGTCAAGAAAAGAAACTACACATACACTTTATAAAAAGCATGAAGAGAAAGCATTCCTGTTAAAATGTTTACAAAAAAAAAGGCACTTTGATCTTCCAAAATATTGATATCCCTATTTTATTTTAATTTATAGCTAAATTTTTTTTAAGCTAAATTTCTATGTTGTTAAATACTACGAGTACGGCTACCTTGATATAGTTTTAACCATAAAATTAATAATAAAATTGACTAGTTTTAAATAAAGCAACAAAGCATAAGAAATAAACAAACAAAGTTATTTAATTGCTCTTGAAGATGTCCAGTGTATTCAATTTCTTTATTCCAGTATAAATTACAAAATTTATAAATAGGACACAAATAGGCGGTATGTCTTTATGTTTAATTAATATTGTATAACCACGTGATCCATTCATTCATAGCTTACGATTTGTATTATTTCCGAATTTTCCTTTATTCCAAAGAACAGACCTGTTATAACACAAATGTTTGATGTTTGTAACATCGCTCGCCTTTTACCATTCTTTCATCTCTATTGCAATCTCTCGCTTAACGTTGCCAAAATTTGACCGATTTCCTCGAAAATTCTTATCTTACCGAGAATAATTCAAAATATAAGATATAAGTTGTTGAAATTAAGTGTTTTTTTGTCTACCAAAACGAACATAGAATTCAAATGATTTCGTTCAATTTTTACGAATTTCTTCACCCATCAGAAGAAGCCTCACATTTTTCTTGATCTGACTATATTAATCACATATCGAATGGAAATCAGTAAAAAAACAAAAATTCCAAAATGTGATCCGTATTTTGAAATCAGCTACTTGGAAATATTACTTGACTATATAACCAAGCTATAATGACGAACCACGGAACGGTATGCAGTTTACACTGTTAACGTGTGCTTATTGGTAATATCGAGAAGTATAGAAAACTTAACAGTGTCAACTTATAAAGACTATAAACTTTGAAAGCGAAGCCCTGCTTTTCTTTTCTTTTCATTTCATTTCATTTCGTTTTTCCTTCTGCTTGTTCGCTTTGTTTTTTTTTGTTTGTTTGTTTTGTTTTTAATTGAATATACAGCTTCAATATCCTATATAATTATGATCATTATCAAATTTTCAAAACAGATTAGCCAGAAATTTCGAAAAGTAAAGAAAAACTTTTGCAATTATTTTCCACTTACATGCCTCCCTCCCCCCCCCCCACCCCTTTTCCTCTCTCTCCCATCCCTTCTGTCTGACAGAGGGATATGGTTGCTTTGTTTTAGATTTCAAATATCAAAATAAAACTACAATAACATCTGCTTAACATCCTCTCCTTTGTTGACAAATGACAGGTCCATTCTTTGGGTAGGATTCGTTAAGCCATTGTTTATCATTATCGTCTCATTATGTTCTGAATTATTTATTGCAAACGTCGATACTCTGGACAGTTTTATTTCTTCATTTGACCAATTAAGGTGTCGTAAAGACAAAAGAAGTGGAGGAGATTCTTTTTTCCCCTCCTCTCTTCCGTTATAACATCTCCCGCAAACCATTTAAGGAGTCTGTTACAAGCAGGCTAGCTGACGTGACACACAAGCATACACATATGCTTCATTTAACACTGTTGTTATTCAATGCCTATGGCTAAAAAACGCAAGCCATTTACAAGTGGAGAGATGAAGGAGGCAAAAAAGTTGTTCAGTCAAGTTTGTAAAAGCTGGAAAGTGTTTCTGGCCAGGCTCATTATTATAAAGGTTTGACATCTGTAATCGCATTTTCATTGTTCGACGATTAAGAAGGATGCGTTAAAAAAAAATTCGAACCACGAAGCTTTGAAACGCTCGGTCAATCTTTGAAACAAAACAGAACCAGATTTGTGACGTACTCTGTGAAGAGGAGCTTATTACTGTAGTAACTGTACATGTTAGTACCACCCAGGTATAATGGAGGGGGGGGGGGGGGTTATCAATAACAGGGGATTAGTGTACATCAAGACTGGTATAATGGGGAAAAAACAAGCCTGAAAAAGAGAAATTGCGAACAGTTTAATAATTTGAGAGTATGTTGTTTTCAAAGGATAACAACAGAGGGATTATTATTGTCCTGATTTAAATCCCTTTGTATGAATTATCCTGTCACACATGAAGGTTGAAATTTTTAAATATATTGACAAAATCCCGCCCAGATGAAGAATTTAACCACGAATAAAATTATTATAAGACACGTATTTAATTAGAAACAAGGATTGCGTAAAAGAAGCGCGGTATTCTTACTTTTGGCGATAGGAGTGAACCCTTACTCAAAAAAGACCAATAAATGAAGAAAAAAAGAGTTATTCAACTAATTAAACTTCACTCATTACCCCGCTGGAATTAATTCTATCGTGAATCAATCAAAACTTTGATCGATTTTTGTTTACCGGATCATGTGTCAGTGTTCCTTTGTAAGAAAAAATTAATGTTAAATGTAAAAAGAAGGGTAAAAATAAAAGGGTTTTTAATATTTTTCGTTGTATCATATAGATTATTTCCACGCTATTAGTCATTTCCACTCTTCAGTAACAGTAATGCGTTCTATTATGTAAAGAGGCCAATACGAAAGAGCGGGTGCGACAGATACGTCTATGCATACCCCCTCCCACGCCCCCTGCCCCTTCCCTTCCATTTTGATATGTCAACATTTTCCTGGATATGAGGAAATGGTATCTCGTAGTGCATGAGGTACATGTTTCCTGCGTCAAATATCACAAAACAAATTAATGATATTGGAAACTATAGCACCATTTTGCATCCACGCACATTTAAATATACATGTCCATATCATTAAACAATTCCAAACAAGTGAAACAGTTAGGATTGCATTACTGCAAGAAGACTGCGTTAACCGCAAATGTCTATATACATAAGTACAACCCCTCTTTGGTCACATATTTTACCCCAAGTCCAGCCATTTGCTAACATGTAGTCTAAAATGATATGAACACAGTTACAGGCACATGGTTTCTGTTTAAGGTGGGAGCCACATTCTGAACCAACCGCCCCCCTCCTCCCCGGCCCTTCCCGCCCCCTAATTTATGCAAGTTCGTCGTCTTGTACCCACAGGAGTGGTCCGACAGAAGGTTTTGCCACCGACTGTCGATTGAGGTGGGGTATCCCTTCGCCCATGCGTAAGCCACATCAACTATACACAGAACATTGTTGCATCGATTTGTTATTTCCCACCTAAATAAGTTAAACAGACAATAAAAGCTAGGTAATAAACAATAATACAATACAACACATCACCACAATCAAACATCCATTCCGCGAATAGATGAACAAATAGACACACATACACATTCGGTGACAAAAGAAACCAACGCGATGCTTTTCCTGTTTCAGTCAGAGAAGTTTATTGGATGAAAAGTCTTGTTGATTTCCTTCCTCGGCTGTGAAAGTGAACAACAAAATAAGGGTTTCACTTCCTGCCTGATGTGTTAACGAGAAGGGTTTATTGCAACTGTTTGGGGTGCACTCTGATATATAGAGTGGTGGGTGGTGTCTGAAGGGTACGCCAATTTGTCAATATTACCGTAAATGGTTATATTCTGAGTCTTCTTGTGTAACACAAATATAACCGAGATAAATGAAGGAAAAAAATGAGTGATCGTTCTTGTTAGCGCAGGCTATGTTGAGTTAATTAGGGGGTTGCTGATTATAAAAACGTATGTTGGCGTAGTCGTTTTGAACATTTTTCGAGTAACTTTTTGGCTTATAAGGCTATGTTTCATATTTTTCCAATCTCTCTATGTCCGATCCACCCCCCCCCCCCCAACACCTAAGCCTTCCCCCGTTGGTTAGTACACGAAATTAATTAGTCACTTGTTCATCCAAAATAGTTATAACTATATATGACAAAAATGAACAAACTTCATTTGAGAAAGTTTAACAATATAAATTAACTTTCCTAACTTTTGAGATAAGACCAAAAGTAAACAAAGTCCAATTGTTTTTCATCAAAGAAATTCAGTGAAAATTTTCATTTAAACTTGAATTGAATTGGCAAAATTATTGCCTTAGATATTAAAATTAACGGAAAGTTTAAATTTCCATAGGAAAAGTATTACTATTTTGGATAGTAATTTACAGCCTGTTGAGGCGAGAGGCAAACATTGGGTCCCTGTGGTGTTATTGGGGTGTAACATGGTGTTACGGGGGTGTCACGTGGTGTCTATTGTACGCGGAGAAGTCGTTAAGATATTGTTGAACAAGTTTCCGTCTATTCAAGACAGAATATATACAGTATACCACTTTGTTTAAAAAGGTTATATATAGACTATAATTTGGTTTATGTCGATAATTGTTTTAATCGCTGATCGAATAATTCTGAAAACTTATACAAGCAAAACTATAAGGACGTAATTTACATACTGTGTATATGGACAATATTTCTTTCCCTTTACTAAAAATTGAAAATATGGTTGAAATTTCTGAACCGTTGGGAGTATTAAGGAGAGAAGAGCGATTAGATAACAAACTTGATATTAATTTCAAAGAGATATTAGTATTTGTCGACGAGATATAGGTGGAAATAACAACGACATTGTGCGGTGAATTAAACAAGTAAATTGGACTGGTCTTAATTTGAAGGGGGGAAAATGAAATCAATTTAGTGAACAACTTTACAAAAAAGAGATTTACTTTGAATATGAAAAAATATGATTGTAAATATGATGGAAATGTTATCAATACTGGTTGGTTTATTAGCAGGGGTGGATCCAGGATTTTATGAGGAGGGGTGGGGGGGGGGTGGCGCTTGGGTCTGTTCAACCGACTCCAATGTACTATATGGTGTGCAATAGGTTCTTCCCACAGAAAAAAACAAACTTCTCAGTATGGAAAGTATTTTAGTGGTTTAAATGTGTTATAGATATTACTTTATAACGAACGTCAATTTAGAAGACGTAAAAGAATGAAACCTACATGATTTAAAATATCTTTAAATTATGAAAAATAGTCATAAATTTAAAAAAAAATCACTGGCGAAAATAAAAAGAGTTTAACAAGACGTTAAATTTATGGAACACAAAGAGGTTTCTATATTTCAACGTATACGCGTTTTGCAACAGAAAACTTAAACCATACAGATAAATTAGTTACAAATTTTTGTATTACGTGAATATGTGCTGCGAGAGATGTTACCGCAGAGTCGACATTTTGGCTGTTTCTGTTTTTTGACGGTTTCTTCGGATTGCGTTACATAATGGGCGTTGAATGAGTAAATCTTTAGTATACGGAGAGTCGATTCACAACTTAAATCTTTGAGTATAAGGTATCAGCTTTGCTTTAGACCAATCAAGTTTTGAGAAGGATTTTGATCTGTTTGACCATATTTTATTCTAATTTGTAAGCTATTTGAATTTGTATCCTTTAATTTAGAAAAAAGAAAAAAAATGAAGAGAGACGAATTGAAAAACAAAACTTTTCTTCAGTTTTGGTTGAAGGCATTTTGAGTTGACTTTATTTGGAAATACATAAATATATGTATACTATAGCAAATCATTTATTCAAGTAATCTCGGTAAACTTACGTCACTATGGAAACATCATATCTCCTTTCAGATATTCTTGTCTCGAACTCACTATAATTGTTTCCTACTAATTTAATGATTAAAATTTGAGGTTAAAAAAGTACCTTATAATTATAGGTATTTATCGATCGCACAAAAATATTATCCAAATTATGATGAAAAGGTTTAACAAAGACAAAAATTGATAAACTCGCCCAAAAACTATATTTTTATTGTGGGTTTCCTCTCCTCCATTATTTATATTTTTTCGTCTTCTTCTTCTTCTTTGATTATATATTTTATTTCAAGTACTTGAAACTATAAACGGTTACGTCCCCTTATCAACTAAAGTCAACAAGTCAATTTGTGAAAATCTGTCCACGGCGTTCGACTGGAGTCTCCTGTTTGCATTGTAGATGATAAAATACTCATTTTATGTATAGTTTATCATGGTTAATAATCGCCTAAACACTTGTAATAGGCCCTATGCATGGTGTGGTATAGGAACACTAATTGTACAATAACCGCTTGTTAAATGTTACAGATGGAATTTCACTGTTCATGAAAGAAATAATTTATCCATTTATGCATGTAGTATCGTATCTCCAAAATGAGTATAAGTAAAAATTGGTTAAATTTGCTCGATACCAAGTAAAAAGATAGGAATAAAGCTTTCTTTTGTAAATACGGAAAGAACCGCAGTATTTTATTTGGAGATAAATTTCAGAACCATGAAAACTTCTACGCTATAAACAAAATCTGAACACTGCAGCATATATATTATCGTTTTCCATGGAATGTTAATTTATTGGAAAATTTAAGTCGATTTTAATATTTTGATTTCACAAAATATATCAAAGACAAACCAGAACGATTCTTTTTAACTTTAAAAGGGTATAAGTCTTCTGTTGTCGTGATATGGTAACTTTGGGTAAGACAAATAACGGCACTCAGTTGTAATATTTCGACGGTATTTGATACGAAAATAAGAACACATCGTTGGTCTCTAGCCTAGACTAATTTTAATTCAAATTTAAAAACATGAAAGACAATTGTTGAAATGTATTTTTATTTTCATTTGCTGTTTAAATCAAACTTCTTTATCCTTTAACAATTTTATTCGTGAGTTTGACTATATGTCAACGTTTTGTTCAAACAATGGACAACAACAAAAAATCAGAATGCTAAAATGTTTGAATACATCTTGAGTTTATATTTTCTTTCTGAATTATTTATACTGGCAGGAAAATATTATCAATCGATCGAGTCGCATTGATTGATTAAGTAATTAATTAAGTTTAATTTGATGTCGTAACAAGACGAGGGGTATGCTTAATTTAATCAAATGATGTCTTAGTTTGACAAATATTCGGTATAGATTTGGTAAAACGTCCAGAAAATTGTAGCAAAAAAATACATCAGCTGTAATTTTTTTATTTTTTTGCCTCTCCCTTTCCCTCTCTCTAGACAAAGAAAGATACTCCCGTATATGTGGTAGACAAATTAATTCACACTTATTCTTGAAGAGGTAAAAGAATGTTCACTTTAGCGGCCATTCACTATACTATGCTATAGGCGATATACAGTACATAACTTCCTGAGATGAGCAATTGTTACGTAATGTCACAGCCAGTAAGCGGAAACCGGCTAGTAAAATAACCATGTAGTTTCCCTCTGTTGAATCACAGCTCCACTGAAGGGTATCCAGGAAACATTTCTTTTTCTCAATTCGTTTTCCTTTATCTTCTACCGGATGCCTGGAGACTGGTTTCGAAGACAACTTCACCAAGCGGACATAAACATTCCATTAGCCGGCGCGGCTTGTTGGTTGATTTTCTGGTCGCATAGCGGCATCCAT
>KN883613.1:90095-103994 GCA_000934455.1 Apostichopus parvimensis | reverse complement strand
CCTCTATACCCATATCAAACTTGGTTGCCCTCCCTCTATACCCATATCAAACTTATTTGCCCTCTCTCCATCCCCATATCCCCCTCTTCTATCTCCCCATGTATGGTAGAGGAATATATACTGAATCTTACCTCATCCTGGCCTTGGCCATACTCTTGGATTTACGCCTCTCAAATCTCCTTTCATCGTCTGACCCTTCTGAGCTGGTCGATGAACTGTGGTGTGTGGCATGATGCTTTCGTCTGGAAAAAAGACCAAAACTCACAATTAACACATTTAATTAATTAACACAATTAATTACATAGTCAAGTACCTTCTGCCAAAGTTACCACAAAGCTTTTGTGAAATACAGTAACAGTTAACAGACTAGATGATAAAGGACACTGGATGAATGTGTCTATGATTAACAGGTGACCCTGGCCAAGACGAGGGCCTCTACTTGAATATTCTTTGTTAGCGAACACTATCCTACAACAGCTGCTGACCAGATGTTTCAGCATCTTACCTCTTGAATCTCGGACTACGGATAGGGGTGAGGTGTTTCCTGGATTTAGGATACCGTCTCCTGATGGGGGAATTGGTGGTTCCAAAGACATCCTCCAACTCGGATTTTTGACGTCTTGGCATGCGCACTACGTGAAGATGAAATGGGAGAGAAGAATTGATACAGCTGGCAAAGCTAATAATAACTGGAAAAAACTGATATCTCTGAAAAAATGATAAAGCGAAACCACATTTATCGATTACTAATACCCCCCCCCCCCGCCCCCGTAAACTTTCACCGAAGTATAAATATTTTAACCCTGTGTATTGCTTACCCTCCACTGGTACCTCAAAGCGCTTAGTAGGAGCTCTGTGTTTCCTGAGGTGGTAGTTCTTGCCTCTCGTTTCTCCTTCGCTTTCCTCATCAGATGAGTCTTCTGATGGATTTATGATGAAACAAAATTTAATGTTAAGATTAAAAAGAAAATAAGGATTCCAGGCTATTGAAATTAATAGTTAATTACCAACAATCAGTAAACATAAAGACTGTAAGAGTGGTAGACAGATTTCAACCAGGTCAACCTTTCACTGGGATTATCAATGTCACCATTACTATGAGAGATAACCGTATACCTCGAGCATATCGGAATACCTCACCCATGTGGTATAAAAGAGCACAATTAGTTTCAAGGTATGTGACTAACAATCGTACCAGTCTCTCTAGGTAACACCTTTCTCCTAAGGTACCACTGATTATGATACTACACCGTAGTTCACAGAGGAAACACATTACCCAATCTTTAAAGGTACCACTGATTAGACCTTGTGCCATACTTCATTCGGGTTATATTTCACCTTAGCAGTGGTGTGGGGGGGGGAGGCCTATCTCCAATTATCTGTCGGGGAAACGACCGTCATTTTCTTGCATTTAGCCAGGGTAGATTTAAACCGTTTCTAAAGGTGTACAACCCACTCCCCACTTCTTAAACCTCAAAAAGTACAAATTAGCACATCTTGTTTTTAGAGCTACTACAGACCTAATTTATAGTCTAAATGTGCCCCAGAATGCAGCATTTGACATTTAAAACTTAAATTTTATTTTCTGGGGATGACCCCCAGAACCCCCTCTCGACATGGGATTCGGTTTCACTGACCCCAGGCCAGCACCCTGTTCTTTATGAAACCTTTGGTGTCCCCTCTGGCGCTATTTCTATAACTTAGGTTCAGGCCCATACCTAAATCAGTCGGGGTAAATTCTGAACTTTGCCCCCCACCCCCCTACCATCTTTGAAATGCTGTGCAAGCCACTGAACCTTAACCGTCAACATTCCACATAACAGATGCTGCACCAAAAGTTTCTAACAATACCTTCATCTGAATCTTCTTCCGAGGTATCTTCTTCGTCACTTTCTCCTTCCTGTTTCTTCAGCTGCCTCTCCTCCTCCTCTCTCTGTGTTCTCTCCTGTTGTTCCCTCATCTTCCTGGCTTTGATATGTCGCTGCTTCACCCTGGAGTACATATCTAACCGCTCCAACTGGAAGTCAAGAAGGGAAAGAAAAAGGGCTTAGAATGTGATGAACTCTCAGAAAGTAACTTTGTGTGGGGCTGTGTATTGACATTCGACAGACACTCCCAGCATTGGGAGTAGGCAACCGTTGGTGAGGGTAAAGTAATTTTGCGTGAGTTATGTATTGAGATTCGACAGACACTCCCAGCATTGGAAGTAGGCAACCGTTGATGAGGGTGGACAGAGGATTGAAAGGAAAATATTCTACATATTAAGTTGAAAAATCTCATCTCGGCATAATTTTCTCTTTGCTTAAAATCTGGATATGTTAATGTACACTTTCTATTACAAGATAAACATTTTTTCATTTAAGGAAGTACAGTAAATCATTCTTGGTAGTCCGTTGTGACATCACGGCAGATATTCTGCAAATTCCTTTACTTTTCCATCGAAATATTGCATTGTCCTTGACATGTGATACTCTTTGGGAGTTTCTGCTTAGCAGTCAATGTTCTCCATTTTTAAAGTTTCCTTACATCAAGTCGGAAGTAGTCTTTCCTGCTGTTACTATGACGATACTTACTTTGGACCTATCACAGAATGTTTGCATGTGAGGTACAGTACAGTACATGTTATTTAATATTTATACATGATCGGCAGTTCTCCAAAATCTGCAATGAGAATATCTTTGGTATTGTCATCTTTATGACAGGTTTCACCATGGTGATATAATTTCAAAATAAAAATAAAAATAAACATAAAAATAAAAATAAAACAAAAATAAAAATAAAAATAAAAATGATATAATCGTCAATGTATTTGGCTCAATGATTCTGTTTTACAATTTTACACCACGACACCAAACAAAGTTTGATTCCTCATAATCCGTACCTCCTCAATCTCCTCTTGGTCATTTCTCCTCTCCTCATCCTCCTCCTCATCATCCTCCTCCTCCTCGCCATGTTCATCATCTTCTGCCTCTTCTTCTTCAGCTGCATCTTTCCCTTGGTTCTCTTCATCCGAAGGATTCTTCCTCTCTGGTGACTTGGTTCGTTTGGGAGACGTCCAAGAGTACAGATCGACACCTGCAGATAGTTGAAGGTTTCCTGAGGTTGGGCATTGAAATTAAGTGATCTTCGCATAAAACTGTGGCATGATCAGGGAATCATTTATCAGGTATCGGAAAAAGCAAAATGCTAGTACCGTGTACAAAATAGGCAAATTCAGATTGGTCATTGACTAAAAATCAGTTTACAACTTAGTTTGCCAAAGTACACTCATTTCATCGTACTGTGACATGTTTGCAGTGATAGTCTTGCTACTTTTGACTAACCCACGAGTCACTGGAGAGCATATTTGTCAAATAATGCATCTTCTCAATTGTATATAGCAATGTGCCCATCATGCATAGCACTTTGCGATGCATTAATATACAAATAATGAATGGTTATGAGAGCAATAGTGCAAATATTTCATGAGTTGAAAGATGGAATGTTCCATTGGAACAAATTACATCTTTCAACTCATGAAATATTTGCAGTATTGCACGAATGGAAACCATTCATTATTTGTTTTATACAACACCTTCAAATTTGGATATAATTGGATGTAAAATACACTCATGCAACAGATTGTTTTGAACATACATGTTTCTCTGCTCTCTTACCATTGAAAAAAGTGCTATCAAAAAAGTATAACGCATGGTTCTATTTCATAGAGTGCAATAGAGCGGATTTTGCATGCAATCGACGAGCAATTGACCAATCAAATGGCCGGAATATAATTAGGTGTTGTATAATACCGGATAAACAATTCCACTGTAAATATGAAAATACACAAGACATGATGACTAGCAATCACAACTGATGTACTGTCCCCAATCACAACTGATGTACTGTCAAATCACAACTGATGTACTGTTCCCATCACAACTGATGTACTGTTCCCATCACAACTGATGTACTGTCCCCAATCACAACTGATGTACTGTCCCCAATTACTGTTCCCATCACAACTGATGTACTGTTCCCATCACAACTGATGTACTCTCCCTAATCACTACTGATGTACTGTCCCCACTGTAATTTACAGCATGTTGTAACTCGAGTTTCACGCCTCACAGCGAATCATCAGACAACTGAAGGTAAACGTAAACAGCCCTGTGGCAATCCTACGCATTGTCCTGCATGTGTACTACTACTCACCTAAGAGGCTCTGATCCATCGTGGCATAAATCGGCTTCCTTCTGCGATTACTCCTCCTGGGTTCAGTCTTGGGACTACTTTCATGGCTGTTCATTTGACGTCTTCCGTAAACAGATGGCCCGCTGCGTCGGAGATGCTCTCTGCTCTTTGATTCATCTTCGTAGTTATCAACTGGTGTGTCGTCCAGGACGACGTTCCTCCTCGTTTGACGTGACATACCCCGTCTGGTGCTTCTTGGACTGCAAGCCCGTCCTCTTCTCTTGGGGGTTTCAGAATCCTCTGACACAAAAGACTTACTTTGCCTAAAATTGAAACAAATAGTGAGTCCTTGATCCGGTTAATACAAGTGTAAACATTTGAAGACTTTCCAAAAAAAGACAATTTATTGTAAAAAGGCTTGGTAGTCTGGTTGACATGTACATATATGTGGATTTAATGTTCAGGCCAATTTGAGATTTGTAAATTATAAATTAATAACGAAATGCAAACTGTTTGGCGAGCTATGCAGCATGTATATCATGTGACTATGAAGTATACATGGTTCACACACTTGTCAACAAATATACTTCCTTTCTTCTTTTAAGACCAAAACATGTTTTACATATGCCGAGACGACTTAGGCTAACTAAAAGGCTATCTATAGTACTGTACAGTGCGGCTAACATTTGCAGCTCTTGCAAAATGTATGCATACATGCTAACACTTTGTACATCATTAAGTTTGCAAATGTAGCAGAAAATTATAAATCACAGGAGAATTTACATGCAAGGTTGACATGGGGTTTACATGCATGGTGATGGGGGGATTGCAGACAGAAATACAATATTTTTCCAAAAAAGATACCTTTTATCCAGCAGTCATAAAAATATGAAGTGCCCAAAGAAGTATTATTCCTAACTACATCTCAAAATTTAAGGACTTTCAAGACCAAAAAGAGCCTTTTCCTTTTCCTACTATGTTCAGACAGCGTGGGAACCATGAAACTAGCAGCTGCATCCACATACTACTCTAATATCTTTGATGTAACACTAATTATATCATCATTGCTCTGTTTTGAATAAGACTCAATGTAGGAGTAATATTGCAAGCTGGATTCTGTGATACACATGGGTGCTGATTGTTGCTGCATGTATAATTGCTGCATATATATTGTAGAGCTGCATATATAATACATATGGTCTTCAACCAAGTAGCCAAATACCTTCTTGTTCTGGTAGAGTAAACAGGAGAGTCCCTCAGATTGCCCGATGAGCCTGAACCCAAATCGAAAATCCGTTTTTTACTCTGTGGAGAGTCATCGAAATGACCATCCCGGATTGTACTGATAACCTCCTGTAAAATAACAATCTGCATTAGGTCAAACTTGGACATCAGAATAGAACGATCCTTACCCCCCACCCCCACCACATGTAAAATTGTACTGATAACCTCCTGTAATATAACAATCTGCATGGTCAAACTTGGACATCAGAACAGGATACTTCTAGCCTCCCCTCAATGGCCCCCTCCCCCACCCCCTCCCCCACCAACCACATGGTTTCAGGGGTGGTTTTAAAGAGATGCCCAAGTCTCTCTTTAAAGTAACAAAAAATGCACTTCTGACATACAGAACATGCCAGAGAACTCAGAGGAGGAGTTTACGTAGAGTATAAACAAACATGTGACCACACTGTACGAGCATCAGTTAGTTAGTTTATCCAAACAAGAAAATAGGTATTAATCAAGTAAGACTAACTAATGTTCTGGAAGTAAAACTCAAGAAATATGGTCTGAGAAAACTTAAAATTGAGCAATTTTGAATCTGGGTAATTTAATATTTACAATTTGCCTAACAGTTTATATAGATCTGTAGTGATGCAATACTATCACGATAGTTTGGTCTTAGGTATTCTGGTGTACCACACTCAGTCATGGATGCTAAAGATAACAAGGTATCACGTTTCATTACTGTCTGCATTTTGTAGCGACACGAACAAAACGTCACTTGCAAGCAACGGAAAGTTAACTTTTTCAGATGGCCGCACACGGTTTGGGGCGAGTCTTCAATGCCTTTAATTTTTATTATATCTGCTATATACCTCCATCTATTTCACCAAAGATCTATCAAAACACAATGACTAATGAAGACAATATGTGTACACAAACTTCAGGCCTACTGTACTTCTGTGTATGTAAGTATGTTACTGCTAAATAACTGGGAAGTACCTTTGGCAAACTAAATCCTGATCAGTCATTCATAAACACAAGAACACTGTCCATAATATTGGTGTTGCACAACTGTATTTAGGCCTAACAAAGATCAAGTGACAACCAATGTGCTGCAGCCTGTATTCGTAGGTACTAGAGAAGGCCATGGCTGAATTTTAACCAACAGCAGTGGGCCTAACCTAGGCCCTAGTACAATTTAGGAATGCAACATAATGTATGAAGCTAAGGCCCCAGGGTTTAGATTTGTTATACTGCAAAGTACAACTATAGTGACTACAACTTACAAAACATCGCTACAAGAAGGCCTAACTAGGCTTAAATTAGACTAGCTTATGCTTAAATTTATAAATTACCAAACTAACTTTGGGCTTTGGCAATTCAAATTTAGCATCCATATTGTACTTGCTCATTTCGTTTAGGTCGATGATTCTTTCCTTTTAACAATAAAATAACTGTTAGATTTAACAATATAGTCTAAACTTACACTAAACGCTGAAGTACAACTAAGCACAGCCTTCCTGATCCTAGTAGTTGTATATCATAGCCATAGATTTCCATTCGTGTAGGCATAGGCTAGTAACAGTGTGTATGATAAGGCTGCTGTTTTGTACTATGCCATGTCATTGTTAACAGACTATACGGTAATATGTATTGTCGATGTCTCAGACGTTTCAATGTAGTTCGTACATGCTACGATCTGATTGCATAACACAATAGCTCTAGGAACAAAGCTTCTTCAACGGAGGTTCATGAGAATCATTAAGAATAGAGAAATGAAAAATGTACCTCGGAACCGCTTCTTGAGTTTCTAGTTCGAACTGGTAGGAATGCATCTGATGTACCTTCGTGGCCTTCGCTTAATCTTGTTCGGACCATTTTCGAAGGTATTCAAGGTCGGCTTTTTCGTCTGCCTGTTCTCACATACCGGAGATACCGCTAGCTAACAATGATAATCTGAGTACCGCTATATTCAGTCGTAAGAAAGAAGGGCGAAAGTAACTCGCAATATTTCTACAGAGTAGAGTATAGTCGAACTGTAGCTTTTGATTTATCACTTGAACTTGATATGCTTACAAGATTTGATCTTTTTTTCAAGCTTAAAACCCTTCTTTGTGAATAAATGAGTTCAGTCGTAAAGCGTATTAACTTTATTATTAACATAATTTGTGAAAGGGCAGTGTGGCGGGAAATTCGTATTTTCAATCGCGGGAACGTCTCATCATACATTCTTATGTGACTTTCAAAGTTCAACAATGATTTTAATGTTTAAAAACTTGGAAACACACCTGTTATGACGTATCTTGACGTAAAATTCGTGAAAGCGTAATTTGCGACCTCAATTCTGAGCATTTTGGCAGTTAAATTAGTGTTAGCAATGTATGTGAATCTAGACGTATCGATTGCTGTAATTTTGTTTACCAATACCCATCTCGCTATACGATGACATCATCAAGTGAGATTTAAAAAGAAAAAGTTCCAGGCAAGAGTACAGCGTTCTTCACACATTAAAGCAAAGAAACATTTTGTTTTTAACTTAAAAAATAAAATTAATGAACACTTACCTCTGTTCCTTTCTTGAACAGTAAACGGCATTACCAACCACGTAGAGTATGTCGATGGCGTGCGTATATAGGGAGACGGGGGGAGGGGGGCTTATATGATCCTTGACCTCCTTCGTCAGTCGGAGGAAACTAGGTTCAGTCAGGATAGTTTTCCTATTTTTCATACATGAAGTCGGTGGAAAATTAGACCACTCCCCCGTGCCCAGGACGTGTGAATAAGTTGTGTGGGTGTGCTGGGGAGTAGGGGGGGGACTACGCCCACACCTGTAAACTTCCGCCCCAAAGTTCACACGAATGTACACATTAGCTTTCGTTTGAACCCAGCTATATAGGCCTAGGTTATAAATTATACTCTAAAAGTCTCACGTCTATATATATTTATATATATATTTGGGGAGACTGGAACCCTAACCCACTCCCAATATATGAGAGTCGGATACAACGACCCCCAAGGTCACATCTCTCCTTTATAGAATCCTGATTCCTGGAATAGTAAGACTATAATTGAGCTCAATATATAGCTTAATATAACCGCAAGTTTGTGCTAGTAAATCGGCGTATATGTAGAAGCCTACTCTTGCATTGTTTTCAGTTCCAAACGCCTGTGCATATATACACCCCAAAATGGACATCGTGGGCCAGGAAGGGTAGTCTAATTTCTCTAAGACTGAAGGTAAACAATCTCCCGACGGAAAGGTTTCCTCTACTGACGATGGAAGGGAGGGCCCTTGCGCACGCCACTCACGCGTTTCAGCATTGGAGATAACTTAGTCTAATAATTGTAAACGGAGTCGGAGGGGGGGGGGGGGTCTGTTGCACCTCCTGCCCCAAACATTAATAACTAAGTGTCCCGCCCTTTGCCACAGTCGAACCCGGGAGGTGAATGGGTTTGTGGCTTCAGACTCCCGATAATTGCCATGCAGGCTCTGAAACATAGTGTATTCACCGATTGGTGATAATGAGAAAACGATTCAGAGCAAAGATAATTGTTTAAGATTCAACTATCACATGTAGTTGCGTCAGGATTACGTACACTCGCGATTGCCTTATTTTGACGGATGACGTACATTGGCTAGCTACACACTTAAGGGAGGTGGGATTTGGGCTTAGCTGATATCCAGACCGAAACAACGGATATACCCTCGATAACTGTTGCCCTATCGCGCAAATGATCAAATTAGTCTGTTGAGAGAGGTCATGCGTAAGTGTCACGTGATGAGGCAAAGGGATTGGATTGGGTGGATATTTTTAGTAGAGAGCGTGGTTTTACACATGTTATGTGCTTGGTAGCGCTCGTCCTTCTTTGTATTGGGAAATTAACTACAACATTATATGTTGACCGAGGATCACTGGACAAGTGTGCTGCCCTCTATAATATAAGTTACGTCACATTTATTGAATCGCGCTCAATTTTCTATGCAAATCCCAAATTCACTCCAGAATCATGTTATACATAGGGACTCTCTATAACCGCTGCAGAACGCAGCCCGTCGCTTGGTTAGTTGTCATTTCAAAGAAAAGTACATGTTGACCAGAAAGTGGAAAAAAGTATAGGCCTACAGAAGTAACAACAAAATATGACAAGTTTCAATTAGTTATTCACAACTAAGTATGATAGGCCTACATCACTACACTACACTCACATCACATTCTTCACAGAAACCAAAAAGCATGCCATAACATCACATCCACCACAACTTAACCCCCACCCCAAATTACATAGTATCGATAGACCTCAGACAGGCGCGTAGCCAGGAATTTGCCAAGGGAGGGGCGAAACTGTAGATTTGGCATTGCAACTATCTAAGCGGAGCGCCACCGGTTGGCGCGAAGCGTACACGAAAATTTTGGCTGAAAATGCCTCCCAGATCGCTGGAAATGGCACTTCCCAGGCCTTGTAAGTTGCATCTTAGCATTTTCTCTTTTGAAAATACTAGCGATATCATAAAAACATTAAAAAAAAAAAATATGCTCAAGGGGGGGGGGGGCGGCTGCACCCTTCTCCCCCCCCCTTGGCTACGCGCCTGACTGCAGACCAAGTGCAACTCTTCAAGTAGTATAGCATATAGAAATGCACTGCTTCGAACTTACACGTTGGTCGCAAAATACTAGCTTTAAACTACATGTGTGTACGTCTTTCCTGAAATGATGGACAGTAGACGACGTGCATCCCTTCTTCAATGGACAAACAAAATTTGCCATTCATTTGAATTCTCATCGAATCTTGAGCTGATCTCTTAGTAGGCTATACTAAAGCCTGGTAAAACCAATCATAACAGTACGATATAACTAAATTTCTTCCGTTTTGCTATGATAGATATATAACAGTCTACAGATAGTCGACAGTCGTCGTAGAAACTAATATCACTTTCCAGCAGATTCACACAAGTGCTATTGTCTACATGCATAAACCTGTATAACTAAATACGAAACGGGCCAATATTTCTTCTCGCTCCAAAAGCTGAATTTTGTTAAAAATTTACCCGTACTATCGTATACATTTAAGGGTGCAACCATTGCTTTGCGGTAGCTGATATGTTATGTCATCTATAGGGAAGCGGCTCCCCTTCTCTCTGAGAACATTTGAAGGAGAGAAATCAGATGCTAAATAGTAGGCTACTATGTTTTGCAACGTTTGAAAATGATGTTAAAATATATAACAGTGCAGTTGTTACCGCATATACATGTTACATATCTATATGATATAAACCTAGACCTCTTTTGTTAACGCTTTCACTGCGTGGGGGTGGGGAGGGGGGACTGAACTCCCATGGCTTCTTTTATTCTGGTTGATTTGTACTGAGATTGGTCATTGATAAAAATCTAACTGGGCGCCAGTTAATTTTCTTTAACGGCGCCTGGTCATTTCCCCAACGTACTACACCCAAACCTGAAATCTTTATTTGGCACAAAATCTCGACAACTGCGAAATACGGCAGAAAATTTCATCAACGGGAACCAAAGATATAAGATCGATGATTACAAAATGATATCGTTCATTCCAACATCTGCAGCGACGTATGCAGATAGCGATCTCATGGCAGTTAAGCCAATGGCGATTTGTTCGACTCTGATTCTACGGATACCCATAAGATAATTTACAACAGCCTCTCCTATTTTAATGAGGCTTAACGCACATGTTATCTAATAGGCTGTTCGGTGCGAGATACGGTACAATATATAACAAGGTTTCCACAATTTGACCTATGGTGACACCGAATGACCTTTGACCTCCATAAAACAATAGGCTTCTTGTACATAACGTGTCACAACTAAATACTATGAGATTTGTGCAAGCTTTCCTTTTTGAGATATCGTGTTTACATGGTTTTCCCAATTTGACCCATACTTACCCCAAATTTCCTCCACCAAAACAATATGGATCTTGAACTCAACATTTCACAAATAAATACTATATGGATTGGTCCAAGGCTCCAAGCTTCCCTTCTTGAGATATCGTGTTTAAACGCGTCAAAAACACACACACTCATCCGCAGGCATGACTACATATGCTTCAATACTCATCGAACCCCCCCCCCCCAAAAAAAAACGGATGTGAAAGACAGAAACAATCAAGATATGTGATAGCCACATAGTGTATTTACTACTGAGATGAAATGGCTATAGATCTAAAAATATTACCCAAAGGTTTCAAAGTAAATTAAGTTATTAATGCCGCTGATGAATATTAAAAACCCTGTATGAAATACAAAAATAAAGCCGTAATATCATTGCACAAGGTTGTATGTAGTCTTTTAGTGACTATACTGTAAAATAGAAGTAATTTACGTTAACATAATCATGTTTATCACACAAACATGCACGATACAAAAACACACTCACGATACAAATACATTGGTCATGGTGAAAGGATAATATACGTCGTATAAATAGACAGTGTTAGTAATACACCGCATCGCAATAAATTGACATGATTTGTATATTTGTCCCTTTACACGTGCAGTGTCTCGACAGCTGAACAAGTTTTGTAAAAGATGGCCCCTTAAGGTAAACATGATAACTCGTTAAGAGCATATTCCCGATGCAGCAATCCGTGATAATTGTTTAACTAATTAGTATTCACTCTGTATGGTAGTCAGTCATGTGTCAAAAACTCTTGTAGCATGAACAGCCCCAAACATCTTTATGTTTTCTAACAGAAACATGATAACCATTCTGCTGTTAATATCAATACAAGTGCCTTGAATCATAACATGAATGTACCATATATAGCAACAAACATAAAAAAAATACCCATAACTGGGTTTTCTAATTCTATTGTGAAACGTAAATGGCAAATTCTCCGGTTATTTTGACTGACGAAGTTTCAAGTTTTGATGGAAGACTGCATATCACATATTTAAGTTATGGTGTACGTCCATGACAAGTCAGCAACTGTGGAATGATGTGACATATCAATTATTATGTCAAGATGTTCTATTAAAACAGAGACTCCAAAAGATAAAGTATACTCTGAAACATATATAAATACTGCAAATTAAGAGTATGCAACTCCTTCCAGAACTTGCAAATGGGAGTTATGGGTTTCTCTCTCCCACAGTAAACCTCTCCCTCATTTCTGCTATCATGATTCCACCGCCCCGTTCAGATTCTGTAGGACGGAAGATGATACTAGTACTACTGGGATAGTAACCCGATAGTTTTCAATACGATTGATATTTACCCAATACTTAACTTCACATACAACACACATTAGTGGCTGGTGAGGTATGCTCATCAAGGAATTAAACACAACAAAAAAACTGAAAGACTAAAAAGAGAAAAGCCTAAACAAAAGAAGCACAATACTGTGCTTAAATATTTCTTTAAATTAGATCTGATATTTCTTTACATTAACCAAGTGTTAATCCCAAAATCTTCCCTCCCCCCTCCCCCATCCCTTCCCCAACTCCTCTGCACAAAATTATGTATATAATGTTCAGGTAACAGTACATGGCAAGTCACAGAAGTGAGATAAATCGATGACATCCAACAAGGAATAGTAGTTAATGGTATGGCCAATTGTGATACAATCTTATAAGCTTACTACACCCTCGTAGAAAAATATAGCAGTTCTTACACAGAGAAGTATCAATATTTTAGGACTTTTATGACAACCAATTTTTCTTAAACCAAATGAAATTTCTATGCAAAAATGTATAAAGCATTCAATTATTATTCCCTAGCTGATGCAAGATTCATTGTCATTAAAGTCAATGATGTAGTCCATTCTACTCATACATTACCATTATATGGGTAAAACACTGGTCCCACTGGATCTTGAGATGGATGTCCCATACATGGTGTTACAAGACCATGCTGTAAATGTTGCTCAAAGACCAATGATCCTGCTGTAAAATCTGTGTTTGCTAAAGAAATGTAGACTGGTCTAACACCGTTAAGATATGGAGCCATTTGCGGTCCATCTGGACGAGGGAAGTTCTTTGATGGCCTAGTACCCTTTGTAGAATCATAATGCCCCATGTTGCCTTCATGTATACTCTCTTCTTCTTTAAGCCTCACTTGGTCTGAACCAATGTCTGTTTCTGGTTGATGTTGTACGTAACTCTGTTAAATCCTTCGTTGATGATCCCAAGCAGGACCATGATTCTCAACGTCCCTATGCTCTGGGTAAAATGCCCTCTCTTCTTGATGACTGGTTAGAGCTGGTCCAACTTTCTCTGGCCCTTCACAATCTACTTCAGTTTCAGTAATTTCAGTTTTAATCACTGTACCAGAAGGCAGAGTCAACCCCACCATGCGACTGCTTTCTTCACCAACTTGTCCATTGCCTTTGGTCGTTTGAACCTCACTTTAATACTCCATTCGTAACTGCACATGAAATTTCTTCTGATTGCCGTCCATTGCTACTAACGCCAGGAACAAGACTATTATTGCTTTGACCTCTACTGAAACCTACAACTATATTTGTATC
>KN883613.1:0-13331 GCA_000934455.1 Apostichopus parvimensis | reverse complement strand
ATTTGAAACGGATATATGCTATACGGAAGCGAACTATACAATATGTTGCTTCCGGAACATTCCATGTCTTCCTTCAGGCTTATCTTGATTTTTTTAAAAGAATAATACAATCTATGAAAATTTATATATAAATCAGATTATATGGATTATATCTCGAGGCATTCTTTTTATGACACGAATTGTATTTGTTGATGAAGATGATGATGTATGATTTTTTTTTAATATTTATATTGCAGAAGTCATTGCTCAGTTGTTTGTCCTTGATATAAACAATGTGAAATATATCTAGCGTATACCAAGCTTTAATGTCGAAACAGAGAATTAGATTTTCAAGAAATGAAATCATTGGAACGAAATTTAAAATCTGTTATCATTATCGTGAGTCTCGCGCAACTGGTATATTAATTATGTACGATAATTAACATGCAATTGAGAAATGCCTTGAACTTTATTTGGAAGCTTCATCTGTTATCTCCATTAATGTAGCTAAATGTTATCACCATGCTATTAAGTCTGATAATAATATAAAAAAACTGTACAACGCATATACTATATAATTACTTCAAGCTTTGGAATACATGTTGACAATAGAAAACAAGTGATGCATTTGCGGGTATGTCTGTCTTTAAGTGAACCACGCGCAAAAATTGTTTAACGTTAACATTGTGTGGCGGTCATAGTTGTCATATATATATTTATACAATCATCATATATGATCTTTAACGATATGTGTTGGGTTCGAACTAAAACTAGTCTAAACATCATACATGAAATATTGGCCTTCCTCAGAAAACATCACAAAGATCAGATGGGGGTGGGGAGTGGGGAGGAGGGTGGAGGGAGCAAACTTCGGGTTTTCAATAATCGCTAAATAGTTAAGAAAACGTTAAGCTGTTAACCGGCTTACATTAAATCCGTGGATTCGAGTCCAATTCTGAGTCCCAATTTCTCGACCAAATTACTACTAACTGCCCAAAAAATATTTCTGTGCGTGTTTTTGTCACTTCTGTTACTGTTACTTTTCATTTAGCTATTGAAGAAGATCCTGCTAGGATCGAAACGTCACACCAACTTACTTTTACACATTCTCCTACACAGGCTCTCTAGTGGATAAGCAGTTTACTACAGATTACAAATTGACAGAATGATATATACACATATATGATATCATGTATAGGCTAAGATAAAGATAAGTTGCCGTAGGCAGGAGCTGGATATAGCGTATACTATCAAAACCGTTCAAACTGAAACTGTAGTGGCATATTACTTATAGTGTATGGTGATGTAACATTGATTTATTATAAAGAGATCGTACAGGGAGACATTAATTTCGGACTAATTCAAATCGGAACATATTGCACAGTAAAGCAAATGTTTTGTTTGTATTCAATTGCTACACAATGTGTCTCGAGATTTTGACGGTATTTATTGTTACAGTTGATCCCATAAATGAACTTGTTTATTAAATAAATAGTTTGTCTTAAGAATGTCGTAGTTATATAACCAAATATGAAGAGCATAAACAGCTGTCGTCACATTTTCTCACTTATCATATGTTATAATTGCTGTTTTAATAATTTGAGCTAGAAAAAAATAGCCCGGATTTCAGAAGTCACCACTGTTCAGATGCACTCAATTTGAATGCATCCATAACTTACTCTTACCGTACATATATATTGTGACAAATTAAGCAAACGTTGACTGGAACACGTCATATGTTTACATTCTAATCAAGTAATAGATAATTCACGACGGAGCGAGAGGGATAAAAAAAGCATCTCTTCCAAGCTTCGAGAACTATGGCTAAATTACAAGTCTACGCATCATTTACTAAATCAAGCGTACGCATAACTCAACCATGTCTGGCACGTGAATGTGTTGCAATTTTATCTTGATCGATTATATCCACTAACTGGATTTGGAGTAAAGTTGAGTTTTGATGGAACATTTTGAACGAAACAGTCAATAGCAACTGTATTCTGGATATACCACAATAGTGCAATGTGATAAGTTATTTGATTTTACTGACCCCAAACCCCAAAGAAACATGAAAATGTAGCGTCTTCCTTTATTTGACAAAACAAAGATGAACGCAAAATTAGGTAATGAAGCTTATAGGCATTATTAGACAAAAAGACGGGAAAGCGCGGTATAATTAGACAATGAAGCATTCAGCCACGTTGGACGATTTGATATGTCGTAAATGCAGTCTACATACTTTGTGTACAATTCATTGGCTTCAAATGATCATGTTGTTTTGAAAACAGAGCTCAAGATAAGCTTTGGTTTCTATCTCTTCTCCTTATAGTCTGGTGTAAACTACCGAAGTTAAGCGACATGACTGACTTGATCTCAGACATTTTGACTCACCATGAATTGCTTCAAATTGAGTGAAAATGAAAATATCAAAGACAAACGTATTAATCGGGTTATTCCTCTAACCTCGTCTGCTCTCCTCAAAACTGTTTGAATTTATGAAGATATTGCTAACCACGAAAGGGTATGTATCTTTTTCAACATACACGTAATAGGTTGTATGCATGTATATAGCCACCGAAAGAGCTGTGACTAAAATATGTATTCCATCACGGAGATTTTAGGGGTCGGTGAGCAGGGGGTGGGGGGGGGGGGGGTACCCTCTTACAGTCTTTTAATCTTTCATGAACAACTGAAACACTATGAAGTTCACCAGACTAGGCTATATGTAAATCTATATACATTCTTTGTCCCTGTGCACAGGGTTACTCGCGTTATGCGTATATAGGCCACAGTATACTATGCTGTTTAACACACTTGGAGTTACCGGTATAGCTAATGATATATAGCGGTATACTTGGTCACTAGCTGAGATAAGGGCCTTTCTGTTTTTCTAGTGTCCTTCATATGTTAACCTTCCTACTGGTATGTACCTTGTACAAACATATGAGAATAAAAATTTGAAATAAAAATTGAAATTAAAATTGAAATAGGCCTATTACACAGATGCTTACTACAGAGTTGGTATAGGTTATTGTATATGTACTGCCCTTTCAAGCCTTTGTGTATAAGCTTTATCCGCGATATCTAATGCAAATGTTTTTAAGTAAGGCAGCGTATTAAGTGAAATTTGTCTGGAGGCATCTAAGATGATATCACTGTACAGGCTAGAACGGTACGAATCATTAAAATCATTAAAATCTAGTTCCAGACACTAATAACATTTGGCCTGTATACTTACAAATGTTCCCTTAATATATCTATTTATCTATATATTACAGTATGTGTAATAGTAAGTTGGCCTGACGTTTCGATCCTAGCAGGATCTTCTTCAGAGGCTAAATGACAAGTACAGTAATATATTTATAGTACAGTAATATATATAGTACAGTAATATATAGTACAGTAATGTATAGTACAGTAATATATATGTCAGTAGGTAGCTATTTCATTGATTAAGTTATGGCCTGTATACAATACCCCTTTCCTGCTGTCACATGCACAAATCAAATCAAATTCTTCTGGGCGAGGGCCCCAAATCTTGTTAACTCTCTGCCACCCCCCCCCCCCCCCCGCCCAGCTTTTTCTTTTTGAAGTTTCCTTCTCACACGTTATGACTTATATAAGCATATTCAAAAAGATTAACTGGCACTGACTTTAGCCGAAATTACCATTTTAGAAATAGTTTGATTGTATACATACCTTGAGACAAATGGCTCTTTTTGTAATCCATATGTGAATAACTTATACATCAAAATGACTTCACTTGCTGTATAATGAGTATTCATGAAATTATTCCGTAGCTGTCGGTTATCATGATAAATTCCTTTAAAATCCAAGTATTATCCGTTACCGGTTGATCTGTAGAATTTCGTTTAAGTTTCCGTTTTGAAAAATTGTCCTCAAACCTACTTCCTATTTTGGAGTGACCTTTCTCCGCCCTGTCATTAACGTGTTTATCTACAAACTGTATAACCTAGATAATCACACTTTTCAGGGATGGTTCAATTCTTTTTTGAAATATCCAATACCATGTCTGCAAAGCGCTTCTTCTCAGCTTTTTATATTCCCTTTTCCATTGTCTTTGTTTCTTTTGACACTCTTTATATTTATTTGCTAAGCTCCCGTCATGTTCATCACATCCGTCTTGCTCACACCACTAGACAGAACTGACCAGGATTTTGTTCTCCGTCTAGACAATAAAGAGATGAAAATGAAATTGTTTTCCACTTCGTTGCCCAAGCAGAGCACGAAACAAACATCTCGATTCAAGCCGTTTTACCCCCGCAGTCTGCCTCACGAGTTACGTATTCCCACACGGCGGTCTTCTACCGCTTATTAAACGACTTTATGTTAAATTCGAATCCACCGCATCCAAGATTTTTTTTTTTTTTAAGAATTCCTTTCGAGATTTCCCTTTCAAAGCCAGGCTAGGAAATGAAAATCGTAGAAAAAACCAAGAACACTCTCGCTAATGGTTAACATGAGAGAACTGTGAATGCACGTAGTGCATTTATAAAAGAGTGGATGGTAACAGGCTTGAAAACATATTGTGGTTAGCTGTGGCAACGCGCTATTAGGATTTTGCTAGCTATACATAGTACAGACGCGAAACTGTTCGAAATGCAATTGTCTCCCAGAAATTCTCCCTCCATTTGATGCTTTAGATATAAAGAGATGATGAAAAAGGTTTAAGTGCAGCTTTGTATTAAAAATACAACTCAAGAAAACGTTACGAAGCTTAGTTGATTAAACGTTTAGCTGTTATTGTCCACACGAGGTAACAATAGCGATTCGGCTTACATTACCATGTACCTATAGTCTTTGATCACACAAATTTAACACGGAGAACACACACACGTTCTTCGTATCGTACGGTAACACCAGAATAATAATGAAAGAAAACAAAAACAGCGTTGTCAAATTTGTGTCGTACGCTGAGCTTTTACGAGATTATTGGCGGCGGTATCTGTCTTTATTGGAATGATTAGCGCAGAAGTAAACGTGCAGGGGTAGATATGCTTGGTGATCACCTGTATATGACTGTAACGTTAGGCTCTAATTGGCTAAACACTTTCTGGCAGCAATAATTAATATTAGCCATATGTGGGTTTGTATACACGGATGAATAGATGCCTGTATTAATAATTAATTCTTGGAAGTAGATAAAGAAGTGTTCTTGTCATTGTGATATATATATATATTTACCATAAATAATATCATTGATATATACAGTATCTACATTGCACAACTCAAATTTATAATCATTTATTTATAACGGACAATAAATTGTAATATTCATTGTCAATGTACCGGATTTCTCCAAACAAGGTTCCGATGTAGAAATATATAGTCCGTTTCTCGTTATTTAGAAAGATTATGAGAGAAATAATTTAATGTATTTCTACTCAAATTTCGCTGTTATTCTATATGGAAATGTAAATGAAATCTTGCTAGATTGAAAAAATTGCACAGTCAATTAATCAATCAGTGTATTACTTTATACGGACTGATACGGATACAGTGCGAGGTTGAGGGGCGGTGAAAGGTAGGGGACGGGGATGTGGTGAAAAAAAAAAAGTTTTTTCCTTTTTCAACAAAGGGCACATTTTATAAGTAAAATACTTTTTTTAGTTTCACTGTTCAATTACAAAATGGGTAAGGAGTAGGGCCACATTTCTTACCAAAAACGGGGGTGTACAATTCTCATTCACGGAAAAAGACACTTCTGTGTGTATTACAAAACTCCAGCGGAACGGGGAGTGGAGGGAGGGAGGGGTGGGGATTGGGGAGGGTGTTGGGGAGACCATGTATCCTCTGGTTTGGCCGCTTCTGGTGAGGCTTAACAGGGAAGACTGATAATTTACAGCTTTCTGCTGTGGATAAGGACTATATCGCGGTAATCAACTATACCAATTTACATAAAAACGTGTGGAATCTTTTATCTCTGATTGAATCTTTTATCTCTGGTTTTTATTTTCCCAATACGATGTACTTCATGGAAGCAGGAAAGTTTTTTGTTGCATAAAAGTTACCTAGACTTTGAATTCGTGGAATTTTTTAGGCCACAACTATACAGAATTATTTCACATATAACGTGTCGGATTGTCTGCCTGACCGGCATATCCCTTTCTGTAATGCTAAACACACACACATGCACTCACACATATATTTACTTACACAGAGATGAGTTTATGCTACACATCTATTGAATGGAAGGGAAAAATAAGTTAAGTGCCAACAGAGGAAACGTTAGGTAAAAAGCATGACCGAACACTACTTCAGATTAATTACGATATTTTGTTCGATGGTCAACATTTTATGGTAACATTTTAATGTGAAACTATAGCGGCTAAGCACAAAAGTTTGCGTTACACTGAATTAAATATTACTTGACGAGATCAACCCATTAAATGACTTGTTAGTCACATAATCTTGTCATAATTACGTCACAAATTATAAACTTGTCTTTATTTCTTAGACTATCAGCTCAAACTTGTTATTGTGATTTCAGAACGACAGCTTTTTGGTTTTTCAAGATCTACGCTGAAATAGCAAGAAACTTTGACCATACATGGCTATGGATCTTCCAAACCCGACCATTTATGTCGTACGTGGGTTGTAATGTTACATTATTTCAAGTGTAAATGTCCCAGTATGAGTTTACACCAGCCTAAGCTGCTAAATTGACCGATCTGTTGTAAAATAAACATAAACCCTCTATATATCTGTCAATGTCGGGAATGGATACTTACACTATAAAAACCACTGTAGTATGAAGTAAAGGGGGATAGTCGTATGAGAGATCACTGTAATTAAGAAAAGCTGAAGAAGATATAAACATATACATGGACTGTATATTCACTACTATATCACACCTGCTCACAGCTCCGTAGATACAAAGGTTTAATAATGCCACCAATGCTTGCAAGTAGTGTGAATGTGATTAAGAATGCTTTGGACAAGCACTTTAAGCATTGTAATCGGGTCTGAGTGTTTGTGTCTTCAGTTTTATTCCCTCTCCTATAGGGTCCTTGATGGGGACTTGAGTGTCCCTCCTGATCCTTTATTCTACTAAACCAACCAAAATAAATACACGTGATACGAGTAAACCACAATGCTTCAAGCGTTTGCGCATTGGAATTGGTTAAAACATACCTGCCATGAACCACAGACACCCCTCCCTATCGATGTGTTTAATTCACGTTGAATATATTTAATATTACTTCATGATAATAATTTTCCATATCTAGGACCAATGAGGTTATTTATGCCAACCGTGCTTTTTCAGTTTCTGGTCCCAAATTGTGGAACTCCCTCCCAAACCATTTAAAATGTATACCTAATAAATCACTTTTCAAATCTAAACTAAAAACCTACTTCTATGCTAAACATTTTTCACTTTGATTTGTAATTATATTTCATTGTTGCATTATTGTTTTTGCTTTTCTTTCTATTCATATTTATATGTATGGCGCTTTTGACAACTATTTTGTTTATAATTAGCGCATTATAAATCTTAGTTATTATTATATCGTTGGGAGAGCATGTGCTATTTAAACTAGTACACGCCTATGGTTATTAACTATAAATATCGTAATCTCTCCTGTAAAGTGTATTATCACTGATGACACGTTTGGTTAACTTTACTATATCGATTTATAAGCATGTCGTTATATTTGCATATATTATACACACTGAGTGCATGTATGCTTCTTCGTTATGGTGTTAAGAACATGCGGGTTGTGCAAAGTACCTATAGTGGAAACTACAATAACATGCAGTTACCAATTTGAAAGTTAATTCGTTGATTTTTAAAATATTTATATAAATATTTGCCTCTTTTTCACATATATACCCTCGAAAATCACTATTTTACGAATCCAGAATAATTCAAACAGTACACAAGAAATGATAAAGATGTCTTTTTAAATAACGAAAGCATTCTTTCAAACTTTTTTAGATCGAAAGAGAACATCATTGAATACCGCCCTTGGAATAACTCCTATAACTCATTGAATCAAACTTTCAATACAACAGTGTGCATTTGTCTGTTCTTTACCTGTTTTTACTTATTCCTCATGTACCTTCATAACAGTAACTACAAAAGTGGAGTATGCAACCCTTGAAAACAACAGTAGTAAGATCTTTATTTACTTATAGTTGGCTGACTATATACTAGACAATTAACATGTATATTCATTTTTATAGCCTATCTTTCGTGGAAGTAGTTATGTCGTGTGATAGTACTGGAACTTATGGAACGCCGAAACTGAAAAGAAACTTAAATAAATATAACATACTGTCAGTAATTAAGCTTGTACAATTTTGTGTTGTGTACAAGGGTTGGGCATGAGACAAGCAGTATAAACCCATAGAATATATTAACAATTTATTTTAGAACGTTATTACCAATTTGTTATATACATTGTTACATATCGTTTCTCATATTTATTTTGATTCATTGAAAAACACATTTGTAAACTTTCATTTGAGAAAAAAAAAACTGGTAAGACGTGTTAGATATGTCGACCTTCATAAGCTACTCTTTAAGAAAAACATAAACCAAGAAACCAAAACAACTTCGCCGAAACGGGAGAAAATGTATGATGTACACAAAAGAAATGTTTATAACAATCTAGATAATGTAAACTTATTGAATTATGATTAATTTAATATTGACGGATCTTGCTAAAATATTGCTGGATAAACGTTTCAATAAAAGCTCTTCAATTCCATTACTTCATATCGTATGCGATGATAACGTTCCCCTCTGGAAGTTAGAGGGCGCTCTTACAATTCAACACGAACGCAAACCAAGAACCCAAACTGCCAGTCAGTCATTATAGAGGGCGCTCTTACAATTCAACACGAACGCAAACCACGAACCCAAACTGCCAGTCAGTCATTATGGAGACCATTTTATTTTTAAATTTGCATATCTTCTCTTTTTTGCTATTGAAATGCACTTTACCAAGTGGAATCTTTAGTAAATATCACAGTTTCCTCTAGTAACCCCCCTTCCTCCTTTTAACGATGTTGTTTCCTTTCATAAATAACTTTCCATGGCAGGGTGAAGGTAGGCGTTGGAGTACCAGGATGGTCCAGCATGTAATTATAGACGTATCATTAAAAAAATAAATTATAAAATGAATGATAGTTTAATTGTAAGTTTCAGATTAAAAAAGAACGGATAACATTAAATACAAAAACTTTGCTTCCAGTTTATTTTGACATTTGTATCACTAGGAGGGACATATTAATGTATTACGCGAGTTATAACTTTTTGTATTGTATGGCGTTTAGGCAATGAACACTTTTTCAAGGTTATTTAGCTCTTTTTCGAATAATGTGAACATCTCTTATTTCCTTTAAAATAAATTTCCTTAAAAATAGACCGGAGAGGAGTGGGACTTGATCCAACTACTCCTTAATTGAAATCACTGTTTCATGAGCATATAATCATCCTTCATAAATAAGATTCGAATTTTCCACCACAAGGCTACCATCATTTCAGCAAAAAAATAAAAAATAAAATAAGTGGTTGGAGATGTTTGCCCACTCTACCAAATAAAGTGAATATTAAAACAACAATATCTGAAATCTCATCCACGGAACAAGATGCGAGGCCGAGAGCTGGAACAATGTGCTTCGTTTCACAAACACTACTTTATATATTTGCTTTGAATATGTGATTTCGCTCTCACTAATATACTAACACGAAAAGTGCCTGGACGAGGTACGTAATAGCTTCAGGTAATTACTCCCTGATTAAACTTCATTTGGTAGAACAGAGTGTTTGACGTCTAGATTTAACGAAACAGCTACATACACCGACCAAGATGCATTCATTGAAGCGGTTAATAGTACAATTATCCAGAACAATTGTGAATAACTCTAGTCTACTTAAAGAAAGGTGATAAACTCCCGCTTAAATAGCTTAGTCTAAAAACAGCTTAGCTTCGTCATGGGAACCAAAGTACTGAAATCTTAATCGCCGTTTCTTATTTTTATAAAGTAACGTCTAAACTGTACGTAACCTGTCTTTTTTTAATTCTACATGAAGTTAAGAATAATGAATAGTACGGGATTTTTCTAAATAGGGGGTATCTGAAGAAAATTCATTGATCAACACAACAGTAACAATTAGGATAGCCACTGAGACCGCCTATCCCTAACTACTAATAATTCATTGAGGGAGACTAGAAACCCAGGGTCAGATTGGATACTAATATCACATATGGACATTATTTAAATTACACTTTGTGGCAGATGGACCTTAATCAATCCAGGGGCACTAACCTAAGGGCACTAACCTTGAGTCGGGATAGCAGTCAGTCCCAATATATCCGTCGTTTTTCGGCCTTCATTATTGTCCATTGCAAATACTCCTGGTGCAGCACGCGTAGACAGTAGTTAAAACAACATTATCCATGAACTTGTTATCCCGTGTAGAATATAATGTACGTATTCGATATAGAAATATACACACTATTCATATGTATTTACTGAAGGCACGTGTATACGTCCTATAACTATAGCTATTTGGAGGCTAATACTAAATCCCTGATATAATACTATCATGGCTGTCTACGCTAACGTGTCCCTGAAGTCACAATTAGAACACAGTTCTTGACATTTTGTAAGTGAGCATGTCAACAACTTCCCGTGAACAGGATGACTATGGAAGAGTTTGCAGTATCTAAGGATAATATTGACCTTACGCTTGTTAAGGCAAATTTATTGTACGTCGTCGAGTTTAGGCCTAAGCAAAGAGTTAAACAGTAGTGTCAATACGTTGACTTCGCGTCTGTTTAATTTCTCCTTCGTTCTGATTTGGTTAATCGTTTGATATTAGATTTAACTTCGTGATGTTACTTATAACTTTTATTTACTTCATAATCAGAAGGCAAAAGAGACGCAGTGTACAATTCTGGATGTTGTTTTACTTGCGTTAATCGTTCCCACAAACACTGCACTATAATGTCAACTACCGTTAAGTTTGCAAATTACAAGAACAACAGACTTAAATGGCGGAAAGGTATGTGGCGATTTAGTAAAGGAGCCAGCGTAACTTGACGATAATTTATTTATTTATTTTATTTATTCGCATTTTTATCCATGGTTGCTTATTCAGCAAAAGCTGGTTTCCAATAAGGCCCTGCTTTTTACATTAAACGTTATACATAAAAAGTAAAACATAGCAATTCAAAAACAATTAAATGTACAGATACAAAACAATTAAAGCTGCAAAGTGGAGACAACTACAAAATAGATAAAAATGGAAACAAAAGAATTATCAAAAATATAAGAATAATCTAAAATATAAGAATTATTAAGATATAGAAATTATTTAAAAAATAAGAATTAGCAAAAGGTGTCAAATGTTAAAAAGATAAAACAGTATAAGAATTTAACACAAGAAAGTTATAAGAGCTAGACTAAATGAAATAAAGAAAAACAGTATAAGAAATCATTATAGTACATATTAGAATAGGGCAAGACTAATATCATTTTAAACAGCATCGAGATGTTTTAATTTTCGATTGACAGTGTTAACGTAACACAGCAATACAATTTTCTTAGAAAGGATAACATTCAGGAGAAATAAAGGCACAAACTTAATTTTGATATGACCGTAAGAATCACTGCTATTTATCCATGTTGTACTTCTGGACCATTTTTACTTGAGGAATGACCATTTGAGGCTCATTAATTACAGCGGCTGGACTACTTATTCTAACACACAAACTATTAGGTCAGTTCCTCAGATACAACACGAAACTCAAGAGCTAACCATGAAACTTCAAATAACATTTTACTTCAAACTTCAAACATTTTACTTCAAACATGAAACTTCAAATAACATAACGGCGGAGTGTATAGCCTAGTGGTTAACGCCGGCGTCTCCCAGTCATGAGATCCCCGGTTCGATTCCCGCCGACAGCAATGTGTGTCGTCTGGCAAGGGTGTTGTTCAATAACAACTTCCCGACATGGACGTTAAATGGATGTGTGCCGAGAGATTGGCTTCGGTCAGCTTGCGAGTCTATAAGCCTCCATGGCTTCTTTCGCGAGTTCCTGTTTGTGGGAAGATCACATATACATACATACATACATACATACATTTTTACACTCCATTTCATGTTGCTGTCCAACACAAGTGGTATTGAAAGTTATCCAAGAATGCTCTCTCGTTTATATAAAGTTAAAGGAAAATGATTTGGTTCGGAAACATTCAGTCCCGTAATGAGCGGGACTAGTCATCATTTATGGAGCAATGGATCATTCGGAGATTTAGTACATATTAATATTGAATATAGTAAAAACCGGAATAGCTATTGAAATATCAATATCACTCAAATTCTTCTTTTTGCGTGGACTATTACGATACGCAGCATATGGAACGATTGTTAAACAAGAGCCCAACAGGCGCTATGGTTCCTTGCTAAGTGGAATATTAATGTGTTGTATGTCATCATTCAATAGCAAAATATTTATGCCCACATGTACCAGCTATCAACGAAAAACTGTATTCCAAGTTTAGATGCAACCTGATTTAAGGTTGTGGAGTTATTGCAAGTTTAAAATTTGGCACCTCCCCAAAAAATTGGGCCCTGATAAAATGTTACGCCTAAATGGTCCCAAAAATATTTGGCTCAAAGTGGCTCAAAATATAGTTTTCCCCCAAAAAACTGAACCCTCCAAAATGTGGGCCCAAATGGTCCCACAAGTAATCGGGCCCAAAGAATGTGACCCTAAATGCATTTGACGTGAAAATAAAATTTGGGCCCACCCGGCCTAAAACGGGCCCGGAGATTTTGCCGGGCCAAAATGTACCAGCTACATTAACCAACAACTGTAAACTCAGTTTGGCTACAATTGGACTTACGGTTGCTGAGTTATTGCAATGTAAAGAAAATGTGGGCCTTAATGGTCCCAAAAATATTGGGGCCCACAAAATCGGACCCAAAAAATGTGTCCCAAAAGGCATTAAAGGTGGAAATTTAAAAATTTGGGCCTTCATGTTCCATCTACTTTAACCATCGACAATATCCCAAGTTTGTTTACAGTCCGACTTACGGTTGCGGAGTTATTGCAATGTAAAGATTTTTACGGTTGACCCCATTACCTCATTAATATTCAAAAGGTCAGTGCCAACAAATATGAAGCACAACTTCTCACTATAGTACATCTACATAGAAAGTATGACAAATATCCATCACTCCGTTTTTGAGATATCACCGACCCACGCAACTGTCACAGAAGCGCGCACACCGACACCCGCACACCCGCAAAAACCTGGCTGCGTATCCTTTGCTACCAGCAAGTAACCAACCAGAGCAGCAACGCTGA
>KN883612.1:63236-74150 GCA_000934455.1 Apostichopus parvimensis | reverse complement strand
GAGTCTTGCGCATGGTTGGTACCACACCGATACACCAGGGGCGTAGCCAGACTTCTTTCTTGCGGGGCCCAACGATCTTTCTAGAGGGGCAGACAGAAACTCTTTGTGGGGTGGGGTGTGGTCAGGGATCACCCCTCCCCGTAGTTACGATACTGATATGCACAATTTGACTGGAATGAGGTTATACATTAAGGACCAACCTGATATAGTATGCTTCGTAAGAAATTGAGCTACACGACATTATGAAAGAAAACGATTAAAGCGTTTCGTATCCCGGACAGTGGTCAAAGTCATATATTTATCACATCTTACTATTTCTCGTGGTTATTTTATGTAGCACGTGACTAGTCAACTGTATTACTATGGGATAATAATATCGAATAATGTCAATCCCTTAATACCCCCCCCCCCCAAAAAAAAAACTCAAAATTATGTTTCAAAGCATTATCGTTTTCGCGTTTTGTCCGAAATTTACCGACAGAATATTACTGGAAACAGCGTTGCAACTATTTCAACTAAGACACCCACCCCCTCCTACACGTATTCACCAAAATTTTAAAAAAGTGCGAAATTTTCAAAATTTCAGTTAATAAGTTGAAATTGAAACTTGCATCGCTAGTCAAACTAATAACCTACATTTTGTATAAAGGAAATTTTACATCGAAGCAGCATCGAAGAAAAACATGAGAGACTCAACTGACAAAACCTTGTCATGTGGCTTCCGTTCCAACCCCTTCCCCCCCCCCTATAAAGAATCCCAAATGAGCCTAAGCATATATTTTAAACGAAAAAGCTAGTCACGTTACATGGACCTCTATGGCTTTTCTAATGAAGTCGGTACATTTCTAAATTTCTGTAGATATAAGTCCCGAATTTAGATAAAAAAGTTCTCTATCGCTCAAAAATACCCATTGATCAGCTTCGATCGACTTTGGGGGGGGGGGGGTTCAATCGGTCCATATAGCCTTCAATTTCGTCACCATGCAGAGGAATATTTCGTACATATAATTGACATTCATTTCATAGACCTCTGGATACTTTCTCTGAGGTTTCCAAAGACGTCCTTGATAATCTTTAAAATAAAAAAAATGCCTATAAATTTGCCAAATATTATGTTTTTTTGTGTGCACCTTTCAGTTTTTCAAATTGCCAACCTGCAATCCTGAACAATTCTTAACAAGACTAAACGGCAGTTTTTTTTAACTTGTCTAATAATTGGCGTGGGCGGGATATTTTCAGTATATATATGCTAAACGTAACGACGAGTTTCCTGTGGACGATCTACTTTAAGAGTATAGTATAGGAAATAATAAGAAATAATATGAAACAATATGCACATCCGTGGTCAACACAGAAAATCCACAGCGAAAGCGTAAGGAAGGAAAGAATTTGAAGCTTTCATAATCTTAAAATAGTTGCCTTCTTAAGTATTTTTTTCACTAATTACCTTGATAAAAATATCAAACTTTCACGCGGATGCAGTGGAACAAAATTAATATATCAGAACAGAAAAGATAATAACCGAAAAAAGAGTGAAAGTAAAATTCGTATTTTAATAATACAACGAAATCAGAGAATAAAACGGAAATATCCAGAAGGTTAATATTTCTTTGAAGGTGTTTAACTCCAACTGGTTAACTGGTCACTTGAAACCTTCCAGGTTATTTGAAACTCAAAAAGAGAAAGAGAAAGAGGGAGGGAGATGGACAGAGAGATATTTCTAGGGAATAAAAAATATAACAAGTAAAACAACTTAATTGTTGCCAAAAAATGTGTGTATAGTTAAAGACAATGAAAGCGAAGAGTAAATTTAGGTAACCATCGTGTAACACCCCTAATATTTCCCATTAGTATAGTGTATATATAGTTTTGTTCCCCTGTATATGGCATACATCCCCCACTTTATTTGTTTCTTTCCTTTTTCCTTTTCCCCTATTGTTCCCTACATAGTCATGTTTATTAGGTCACATAGGAATGTTTATAGTTATGTTTATAGGAGTGTTCGCTCAGTGGTTAACGCCGGTGCCTTTCAATCATAAGGTCCCGAGTTCGAGTCACTCCAAAAAAAAATGTATGTCATCCAGTTACAGAGTTGTTGACAATTGACAATCATGGACGTTAAAATATGAATCTAAGAGACTGACTTCGGTCAGCTTGTGGCTTTCATAAGCCAATGAGGCTTCTTCGCGAGTTCCTGCTTGCAGGAGGATCTAAAATACATACATACATACATAGTTATGTTCACATAGTTCAGTAACACTGTGGTCTTTATCCCTATAATCTCTATATTGTTTGCTATGATAGAGGAGCATACTGTTCCATCTTTGGTCTATCTCTGGCAGGTTTTACCACAAGCCGTTCTCTTATGACTTATTGGTTATTATAAGTGTCATTTGTTACTCTTAGATCATGTGTTGTATATGTTCCCTTTCGAGGGGAATGGTGATGCACACCTGACGATGATCACACAGTCACAGTCCCGATGCATGGGGACTGGGGTTGAGAGCGGATCAGTCGTTCGGTAGTTTGGTTTTCGTGCCCAGGTTCTTTCCTGGGCGACTTTTTCTTAAAAAGTATTTGTTACTCTTAGTTAGATTGTCTTAAGTATTCGATGAGGGGGACAAGTGTTAGTCAACCACTTACCCACTTCTTCCGAATCCAGTATTAATATATGCCTATAGGTTTTGTTTTATTCTTCCTTGAGTGGTAAGAGTTATTTCATGCTCTGTGATCTCTGGTGGAATAAGTTAAAGGTGTGGGAAGACAGTTATGTCTACTTCCTGGAGAATCGGGGTGGGGAGGGGGGGGGGGGCAAGTCTTAAGTAAAATCTCGTCCTTTAAGCTGCATGGGATAACTATTTTCCCTAGATTAGCCTACTATTACCATTGTAGTATTGTAGGATACGTACTTGACCTAGCCGACTCTAGACCTATGAACTACTGCCAATAGCAGCTAACTCCAATTTATTAGGCCTTCGCTAGTCCCGTAGGCTCCAGTTGTCTATATAACTAGTCACGTAGTATATTCAATTCAAGTTTTAACATATATTGTACCTAAGTTTAGCACGTAAGCAGGTTGCTTTTTAACTTACTATCTTTGTTTCTTCATGTGTATGTTGTGTCATCAGAGCTGTGGATGTCTTTAATCTTAGCGGCGTTGCAACCCTTTGTGCATTGGAATGCCGCCGTCGTTTCAGTCGGAGGAGCGCATAACTTCAGGCGTTACCCTAACTACCTGACAGTTTATACTTTTAGAGAGCTGCGTTGTGCACAGTGCTACCTACGTGTTACGTAATTAATGATCGTCTGTCTGAAGAAAGTCGAACATCAACATCAAAAAGGAAAAGAAAATCGTTCCCCCCTGCCTTTGGCAATCGATTAATCGAATAAATGAGAGAGGAGAGGAAAGGGGGGGGGGTGAGGTGTGGTTTGAGAGAAATGACCTCCGCTGATATACAGTGTTTCATAGGTGATTTGTGTCCTCGACGGGCTGATAAGCAACCCTCCCCCTCCATTTTAGGACTACCCATCCTGTTTAGGTCTATAGCCATATAATCATCCTTTCACACAATCTAAACATCGACACCTGAAAATCAAGGACATTTGAACCAGGAATTCAAATGCCAAAATATTACTGTTTTCTTTACAGTTCATTGATTTCTTTTGTTACCCGGTGATCGAAAACTAACTGAATTTGTTTTCTAATGCTTCTTTTTTGGGGTATTACTTTCAGTTTCCGTTCGACCAAAACTTGAGGCGAAGTTTGGAAACAAGTTCTAACCTTAATTGATTTCTTCTCTGAAAAGTGGTGTTTAAATTTGAACAGTGTCACCAGAAGCATGAAACGAAACAACCCATACTGCCACATTACACGGTCAATAAAAGTTGCCCAATTATCAATTAAAAAATGTCCAAATATTTTGATAGTTTATTAACAGCTTCGTGAGAAACCATCTGTCATTGAGTCGAGCTCCAGCTGATACTTCGATTTAACGCTTCCTTCGGTCTTTCATTTTCTCTTTGATTCTCGTGTTACTGCACTTCAACCATCATGAGAAATGCACTAGAAAAGAGAAATAATAATATTAATAATTAGAAAGAGAGAGAGAGAGAGAGTAAAAACAAAAAGGAAGAAAATTCTTGTATCTATCCTTAAAAACTTGGTCAACTTATTAAGGATAATTTAGAGAAACAAAGCAAATTGAAGGGGGAAAAAACACAAGAACCACGTAGTCGAACTGTTTGTGACTTCAATCCGTTATTAAATGGCGCTAGTATACTGCAATATTTGATCTAAATTCCAAACTGAGACCAGGAATATAAAATAAACGAGGAGGGAGGGGGCGGGGTGGGGGTCGGGGTTGTGGGAGGTGGGGGTGATTGATGATTTTAGTTGATTAATGTAAGCAAACTAAGACTAAAATCCAAGCTGTTTGTTTTGTTTCAATGAAAACTATAGTGGCGTATTTAAAAATGAAACTTGCGTTCAATCGGCCACAACCTTGGCGTTCCACACAGACCACCAGTTAGGCCTATATGATGTTTCTGCTTACATATTCTGTCAATGACAGTCCATAGACTGTCCATGCTCTGTCCTGGAATTCGCACCTGGAACCTTCAAATGAGGTAACAGACGATGAAGGCCGGATGTAAGATTTAGAAAATAAAAGGGACGGGGCTTGGGCCTGAGGTCGTTGAAGCAAACTCTATGTATTGGGGGTGTGGGGTCTATATATTATGCACACTAGGTATCCAGTATAACTAGTTATTTCTTGAACGTCGGATAACCCCTCCACTTAATTAGGCAGGGTATTTCTAGGGCCGACAAATTGAACTGTGAGGCCTATTTTAAAATACAAGTCCAAAAATCCCAACACACGCATTCCGTTTGCAACTAATTACAACACCTTTCATCAAATCCTTTACGAGCTCTATCAAACAGGATTTTGCTTTATTCCAAGACGATTAGTCTGTAGGAGAATCGTTTAAGGTCCCCCCCCCCGACCCCCGTGCTAGCCTTTCGTCAACCCCCCAACCTTAGATTTCTACTCACTTTCTTGAGACTCCCTTACCTGATTTCCATCTCCGTAGGCAATTTCCGTTGCGGAAAACCTCGGTGCCAAATATGCCCCATATTAACCCAGGCACCCTAGTGAAAATTCCCAATGTTGACTTTAGTCTATAAGACCCCATTTCCTCTCTTGTGATTCTAACAATGTCATTTACATATTCTATAGTGTACTTTGCAAAGAGGGTAATTATTTAGTTGAAACAAGTTCTCGGATCCGCTTACGTTTCAATAATGAACTAAAATGTATATTCGTAATAATTTTGCAGGGGCCCCGTTTCCGAACATTTCGATCTTAATAGACATTCTCTCAAAAACCTAAAATGTATTTTATTTGCCTCGAACTTCAAATCCGTAACTGAACGTAAACGAAAACAACTCGATTGGATCTCTCGTATTAAGTCTCACTTCACCGGCCTTAACAAAGACTTGGGACCCTTAAACAACTTAATCTGCTTCCTGTATCGTCATGGTTTATTTGGTTCTATTACCACCAATGCCACTTACACTTATCTAGCGTCATATTTTCATTGTTTACATTTTGTACTTTTCATTCCACTGCCAAATATTGCTGACAAAGGTCCAGGGGACCGAAAGTTCCAATATATTTTCTAAAACAATACTCCTTATTTGTCAATTATGAGTCATATCTTATTTCTCTTCTTCTATATATACATATACACACACACTCACACACACACACACACACATGCAATCAGCGTCCATAGCATAGTGGTTAGGGTGTCTGCATATAAAGCGGGAGGCCCGGGTTCGATTGGTTCGAGTAATATTTAGACTATAATTTAGGTATATATAAATTTCATGTTTAATCGTAAGGTTGTGCTAATAACTAGTTTGAATTTTCAAGTGTGGTTAGAAAAACAAATGGGGGCGTGGGGAGGGGGGGGGGTGGTTCATCCCACACCATATGAAATTAAACATGAAAATGGTCACTCACATACATAAGGCCTAGTGAATCATTTTAAAGTTAGCTCTTACAGAGGGAAAACACTGACTCGTTTTAGAGCAAAAAATTGAAATGTTGTCACTCATTGATAAGAATGAAATTCAGTCCTATAGGAGTCTTCATTATTTATTTATTCTCTGAACAAAAACAAATATTCTTAGCCAATATTAATAGTATTTATAGTATTTGTTTGTTCCATTCCTATAGGAGCAGCTCCTTGAGGGACGAACATTTATATTTTTACAGTAAAAGGCAGTGAGCAACTGCTTTAATGTTGTTTCTAAGGACAAAATGATGGTTGGGGGGGGGGGATGGGGGCGTTGCTCAAAGTATAACTTCTGGTGAGTATAGTGGTCGTTCCTGAATGATTCTTAGACTTTATCGAATATGTCATGTGAATTCCAATTACTCTAGAACATTCCTATGATAAGAACTTTCGGCTTACTCCCTCTATCCACAGAGCAGTGGGAACAATATGGAGGGAATACCCACAGATTATTTTTGCAACTTCCGGGTATGGACTTTTTTAGGGACAGACAGAATTTGCTTGAGAACAGAGACTTCGTAAAGTGTTGTAATTATTTCTTATATGGTAAGAGCCATAACGAATAGGAGGGAACTTAAAGAGTGTTCAAAGGATGAGAGGGGGAGGTGTAAAAGCTGAGTAGGCGCATTGTGTCATTATATATAGAAGTACGTAGGCATATGATGACGTTCTGCCTTCTGGAATTAAGCGGGGTGAAATAGTATATTATTAATCTGGTCGGTTATAAAGGAAGTGAGAGTGAGATAAATCTTTTTATTGGGAGCTATCAGTGGCGGAACTTTGCCATGTTACCCTCCCACCAATATAACATTCTTCGCAAATAAGGTCATGGAAATATATACAACCGAACTGTGTTAACATAACGGAGAGTGATGGATTATTGACATTTCCTGCGACACTTGTATAATTTCCTTCATGTAAAGTGCAACACAGACAGGTTGGGTAAACTTGCCAAAAGTCGACAATAATATCGGGTTTCTTACGGCTTTGCTGTGGGGGGGGGGGGGGGGGGGGGCCGGGGGAATGGGGAAGCTTGCATGTTGGAGCTGCTATCAAGAACAAGAGGTCATGTTTGAAAAGGTAACAGCTATATAGGGCTATATATATAATATGGCTTGTTTGCACATTCAGGCACTGCAGTGCTTTATGGGTTCAACATTGACCATACAATTCGTACAATTTTAATACAAAAAAAAAGCAACAACGGAAAACATGAAGGATTTTTTATGTGGTGTCTCTTTCTTAATTTATTTTTTTACTGTTTAAGAAAATTTCAAATGTACAAAGCGATCATATTTGTGATTAGAAAGAAATTTCAGAATCTTACTGCATGAGGATAAAGAAAAACCATATTGATAAAATATTTCTGACTGCATTGTTTTACAAACCACTTTTAAAACAAAAACCCATTTTCTCTTTTGTTTTTCTTAAAATGTTTTCTCGTATAAAAATAGAGGTGATAAAATATGTGTTTTACTAACTTTTTACAAAATTTTCACTTTTACGGAAGCTGCAAATTTACTACACAACTGCTTTTGATTGTTTTAGCGTCACGATGACGTCAAATATAGTAATAAAAACAAATGGAATATGTTATTACTTTTCAAGTCAACTATAGTACCGGGATGCTTGTCGTAAACTTATCTGTTACGTTAGTACCAAACATAATTTTGATTTAGCTGCAACAAGAACTGTGAAGTTATTAAAAATAATCGTCTTCTTCCCAAATGAGATACTACAAGGCTATGCACAGATTAACGTACAGACAATTACAAATTAACGTACAGACAATATGTGCACGGAATACTCTCGTTTCGAACAACATAACACTTGTTACGTAAATAGTTTCCTGCCAAGTCACGTGATACGCATACACACACACACACACACATGTTTGTATTACATTCAGACCGAGGACCCCATTGTATTTTCCATTGTTCAAATCCACGTACCCTAACCTTAACAATACCCCATACAATAGAATTCTTCCGAGGACGTGGTGATTCTTTAGAAATCACAACCGAGGACCTGGAATTATTTTGTTCAAGTCCTCGGTCAGATAGAAAAACAAACGCACGCACACACAGACAGACAGACAGACACATACAAGCTCGTATAGCCACATTTACACAAGTATCGATATCACGTGATTAAGTACCTAACAGAGCATATTAACTCTGAGCTGTCTATCATTCGGGTAGATATTTATTTAAATTCAAATCCAGATTGGAAAACAACAAACATTGAAGAAAGACTGATACTGGGGAAATTTAAATGATTTATGCCCCAAATATATTTTATGAACCAGGAGACTTTTTAGTCTATCGCGTAGCACTTCAAGAGTACATGTATGCAACTTTTCTTTCTCATCCACGATAACATTCTGCGCATGTGCACGGGCATCCATCGGTCATACAACAAGGCGATTAACTTCACGTGAAGATAGCGAAAGATTTGATACAATCAAAGAATGTAAACAAATTAATATTACTTATAATAATTTTGAGATTCAAAGGATAAAATTAACTGAATCATTCTTTTTTTTTTATTAAACTCTCAAAATGATAAAACTGCTTAATTGGGATGAAGAACACATACAAAGAGCCACGAAGGTATTGTTCGTCCCAATTAAATTATGTAAATGAGAAAAGGTTGAGTTTACGTCCATTTATGAGCACCTGATAATGGATCCTGGATGGGTTTTGAAATGTATCAAGCAAAACTAGACCTTATAGCTATGGGTTGGTAGCCAAAGAATCTAATTTTACCGAAGTACATTCCTTTTCAGAAAATAATGCCGTCCCACAAGTGAGAAATAATTGCCGTCTCTTACAAGGTATAACTATATCTTAAGTCACTGCTCGGCGTCCCAATGAAATTCACTGTGCGTACGTAGAAACAGCCTAACATTCTAACAGTCAAATATATACGTACAAAGTACAAACCTACACTCTTATAATCATACAAAGAAATGTAGTGAAAAAGTGGGAACTTAACATAAAAGTAATTAATCCAAACATGTTATGAACTGAAAATGGCTTTTGCTCGTAAACGTCAGCATATTAGAATTAGTATTTCAGAATAATACAGTATATACGTAGATACTGGATATCTCTTCTAAAGATTCGAGGAAATATCTTATGATCCTTTAAGGTAACATTATACCACAACATAGTACTCTGTATGAGCATATATATGACAAGTCTCTGTTCATATAATCTCACATAAAAAATTTCAAAAATTTCCTATTCGTAAATCGATCTGACATATTTCTTTTACTTATTATGCATTTAATGCGCAAAACTTGATCAAAAATAATAACTTTTGAGTAAAAAACCTCACTAAACTTAATCGTGCTAGTGCTAAACCCATTTTCATCTCTGTTCTTATATCTTTTGCGATAGCTTCCCTTTGCCATATCTGAACAGAAGTTTTATACAGTACATTACAATGTGTTAATACATTAGGCCTATACGAGGTCATGTTCACATAGAAACAGACACTTCAGCTGCAGCATATTCCTAAATATATATATAATCAAACTTAAACGTTTGCGCTTTAGAGAAGAGCGGTATAATTTCTCTCACTTCCTTTTACTCCGTAAAGGTAGACATGCTAGACGTTGGTCTCACTGCCCGACTGAACGCGACTCAACTCAACTCGACTCAATCGTCGTGACTTTGTTTCGATAGTCTCAAAGACTGATATTCGCACGACTCACCCCTCAACAGGACGACTGATGGACGGGCACTTGTTATACGTCACACGTTGAAAACTGGGTAGTTGCCCCCCCTCCCCCCTTCCAATGCTGACGAACGACTTAAACGACTGGCTCACTAGGCTAAGCACACGGACACTGCCTGTCTATCCACGATATTCCATCGCGTTATGACGATCCATTCAGACACTCTGCGGTCAGATTAATGTGTTTCAACGAGTTTTCGGTATTTATAATTAATATGTCTTTAACCTTTTAGAAGAGTCATAAGGTTTGCTACCTGTACGTAACTGGTAAATGTAGTTACCAAGAGCTACTCAACGCTCTAATAAGATCGTCACATCTTTGATGAAGCATGTTGACTGGAACTTCAACTATACTTCATTAGAATCTCAACTTATTCGGTTACTGCTATTTGATCCATCTCGCTGCCTCACATACTTGCAGATACAACAGTTTGTTATTGTAAACAAACCTGCAGTCATTGGATCCTAGTGGATCCTAGTGGATCCTAGTGGATCACATTGGATCACATTGGATCACAGTGGATCACAGTGGATCATAGTGGATCATAGTGGATCTGGTAATAAGCTGAGAAACCATTGCTGCTCACTGATCTCATTCAAGTAACGCAAACGATGACTCACGTTGCTCACGTGACTATTTCACAATTTATGATAGGTTGGTGAGGGTTCTTCTTTAATGTATTCTGAATGGAGAGAGAGAGAGTGTGAAAGAGAGTCAAATTAGCTAAACAGTTAAAGTTTTCAGAACTGACTAATATTCAGCATTTAAAAGTAATGAACTAATCGTTTCTGTTCTCTGAAGCTGCTCTCAACTTGTGTACAGGTGTACGAAGAGTGTGAGATTTGCTTTGTTGCTATTATAGTTTCAAGGTAAAATTTGATGTCGGTTGTATTTTTTGTACCTTAGTTTATCTTAGAGAGATTAAAATGGATAATCCGGTAACAGACAATGTAACACTTATCTTTACAGAAGAATAATAATAATAATTAAGATAAATCTCAACTTGTTGTCCCTAACTCGAGAAAATGGTAAGTTAAAATATGATATCTCGACTAGATATGCCATCCCTTACATCAGATAATTCCAGC
>KN883611.1:22962-35753 GCA_000934455.1 Apostichopus parvimensis | reverse complement strand
TGCAATTTCGAGCAATGAGCTGGGATTTACGTCTTTGGGGAGTAGGTGGTGATGCAAACTACTTTTTACCAGGCTACTCCAGGCCATTTCATCTTGGATGCCCCCTTCCAGATGGAGACTATTGATGCAGTCAGAGTGCCCCTCTCACCTTCACTTTATCAGAATGATGGTGTACTCTTTTTGCAAATTTATTTTACAAAAAATTACACGTGGATATCATTAAGGTGCAATAATTTCATGTTCTTAAAAGTAGCCTCGTGAGGTCACGCAATACTAGGGTAAGTTGCAATGAAAAACTACCATTCTTACATGGATCACTAGGCAATGGATGAGTATGTTCATGTCATGTGGGTATCTCGATCGAACAGATGACGGAATAAACCTCGAACTATCTCATGACTCCAATCGATGGTGGTCCACAGAACACATAATTAATAGAGTTTATCCCCCATAAGGAACTTTCTGAGCAGCGATACATAAATTTCTAACAGCTCTATCTAGAATCAATGATTCCAGCATAATAAATAGTCATTTTGAATACTTTTAATAATGATAGCAACAATAACAGATAAACAGAATAGCTCAAATTTAGAAAGGGCAGTCTGTATCCAGAGGAAGTTGTCCAATCTCAGTCTACGGGCAGCAAAACCGTTAAAACATGGAAGTCATGACATCATGGTATTGATAATAGTCAACTCTGAAATGTTGTCATCATCAAAATAACCCCTTGCCATAGGGACCAAAAGAGTGTGGACTGTCAATACTCATACAAAGAAAGGCACAGCTATATTATCTCAGAATGTTCCTGAATAATGGAGGAGATTGTCAGTCTGCAAGTGGGTTGCAAAGCATCATTCGTCTGGTATTCCTCCTTGCATACATGTCAATTATAATGTCGTAGTCAAGCTTTATTGACTTGAATAACAACACCAGAGCACTCAGCCGTTCGTTCTCCATTGTTGACCTTAGTTTGTTTTTGATTAACTTCAATGCCGAGTGGCTTCTTTCTACAGATGCAGATGACACTGGTAACATTAGCAGGAGCCTCAAGATTTGAGTTATGTTGGGGTAGAATGATTTATTCATACGGTTCAGACAGAGTTTCCTCTATATCCTTTGGCCTGTCTTCGATGGTACTACGCCATTCTCTCTTCCACAGGTTGATCTCATGGGTGAAGGTATTTGGAGAGGGCATGTCTATGGCAAGCCATGTGGGACAAACACCGCATAATATACCCGCGTATTAATTCGAATATATACGCGTATTAATTCCAATTAATACGCGGATATATTATACAGTGTTTGTCCCACATGGCTTGCCATACATGTCTGCAGCATAGAACTGGTGAATATCGGACATCTCCTCATCATTAAGATTGTGTATGTGTGCGGGTAGTAGGCTGAGAGATCTAGCTGCCACTTTACTGGCATGCGTGAATCTGGAGTTGAATTCTGAGATTAAGTGGTCTAGGTATGTTATGAAAATAGCTTTCCTCCAGTAATCTTCAGGAGAGTTTGCTTCGATATTGGAGCGCATGGTTTGCCGACCACATCTCCTAGGCATAGATAGTTCAACTTGAACATATTCCTTCCCCGCTAGAGTTTGTGCGTTTTTGCCAGACCTCTCTGAATTTATCCTCGGATGTTGCTCTAACATCCTTAAACTCATCGAGCACAAGTTTGACTTTCTCGTGCGCTGTTATTATGTCCTGCGTCGGACCCTGTAGAAGTAGGCTCAGTGATTTTAGGTATCCTGAAAAATGAAGGTTTACTTTGAACGCTACGATGAACTTGGGACTTGTCAAATGGATGAGCAGTCCATTAGCCTCCGTCACTGATTTGGTGTCCCAGTTGCCATCCCCAGATGAAATTGATGCCAAACAATCAATCGTAGCCTCGAACATGTCATCTAGGTCTTGGAGTGCAGTATGGCGTTCCACCCAGCGTTTCTCACACAACATCTTCACCTTGCGCTTGTTTATCAAGCCTGCTCCCTGATCAGGTACTGCTGATGATTTTTCATCACTCATGGGGCCCTTTCCCTCGAACGCGGTAAAAAAAAAATTCAGGATTTTCAAAAAGGGGGGGGCCCGGGCCCCCCCTGGATCCGCCCCTGCATTACTTACATTAAATTCACTATATATATCCATAATGATAAATTTACTAGCATTAATTAGATCTAAAAATCGCGAGATACTACCACTTCATTACAATATTCCGACATTTTTCATAACCATTTATACCAATTTCCTTTTCCGGGAGAACATGGGAACGTTTCGGCTACTGGTCTTCCGAAGTTCCGATGTATATTGTCTTCTGACAGGCATTCTTTATAGGTGGCACGTCGTTTCACTCCATATGACGTAATATGACGTAATAGTTGTCCAGCGTATAGGCTATTTAAACAACTTCCTCTTTAATCGGTCCAAAAACGGCACCTATAAAAATTTCAAATTTCCATACTTTTGTTATCCATGGGTTCCGGACTTCCTGTAACAAAGCTTTTATCTATTGTTATTTCCTCGATGATTCAAATAAAGTGTCTGCCAATACGTCTCCCTCGTCAACACCCTTCCCCTACTCCCTTCCCCCCTCCCCCTCCCTTCCCCTCCTTCCTTCCCCTCCCTTAGCTCTTATCATATAAAATACTATATTTCTTTCCTTTACCATATATAAGAAAGTCTAGCTAGAGAACTCTTGGCAAACGCTTACTATTTTTTGTTGTTAGTCCTACATTAGCAATTGAGGTTGAGCGCTTTCTGTGTTCAGACGACGAGACCTATTTGTGGCAGCAGGGGGTGCCACGGTTTAAAGGAGGTCTCAGTTTTCTTCTTAGTGAAACTTGTTGACGAAAATGTCAACCTTTGCAGATCAATGACCCAAGCTTGTTTCGACGACACTCCGCGCTCTTTTATGACTTCAGTTGATAAATCCATTAGGGACCTTTGCCCAGTAGAGTGCATGGGCAGGACATTATTATATAAAACTGTTTACTTGCTTAATATCTCCATAGGTTTATTTAATATTTGAAATAAAAAAGTTGCCTTTATAAAGCTGGTACACGACGTGTACTGGTATGTCTTAATAATGGTTTATTTAATTAAATTAATCAAGCATAAGAATTATAAAAGAAAAATATCCTTTCTATATCAAAGCTAGTACAAATATCACCTACTCACGTGACTATCGCCTAGGAGTTTGTTTCAACACAAGCTGAAATATTTTGCAATTTACATTTTTTGAAGAGTTTATTTAGAAACAATGTTAACGGGGTGAGGAGATCATGTTTATCTACTCTGTCAAAGTGACAAGGATTAAAGGGAGAGCCTCAGTAACTAGTCTCTTTAATATGTTAGCGTAAAATGTTATATGTAGTATGTTAGTGTAATATGTTAGTGTTGCCCGTTTCGGGACATTGGCTTATGTGTATGTATGTGTGTAAAATGGTATGATTATGTACATTTAAGTTTACATGGAAAGAACATGTTTTTACTGACAAATATCCTTTTCCATTTGCATGATGTCCTTATTTTCATGTTCCTTCATATGAGGAGGTGAGGTGAATTTCTACCCTATACAAATCATTTCGATGTAGCGTTGCTAAAGCTTTATCATAGCAGGTTATTTGTCTGGGTAAATTTCGTTAGGCTGCAGTTTATTTAAAGGTACACATAATTTTTCTTTTCTTTCTTCATGGGCGTAGGAGCCCCTGGGGGAGGTGTGAGGGGTGGGGGGGGGGGCCTGTTACGATTTGCCCGACAATGTAACCAATATGGAGTGCGAACTGTGTTGAAACCTCTACAACGTCGATGTCAGATTAGTCGGGCATGCAGCTTAGAACGTTAGTCTCATTACATGAGGCTGAGTTTTTACGGACTCTCATCACAAGATTATTGCAGTTTATTTTTTATTTTTGCAGTGCCCGAATCAATATCAGAATATTTCAAAAAATTTCACGGAAATATCTTCCTCCCCCCCCCCCCCCCCCCCCGCCATCCATGTCTGTGCTTTTCTCGATGTTTCGTTTCTTCTTTTGCTTTGTGGCTGGCAGTTTTATTTTGTTAAGCATGAAGGATTCCTCAAGCATTTCCTTTCACAACTTGAAGCATATTTATTAGTTTATGATCCAATTACATTGGACATTTTAAGACCCGTGGACCTTATCATTCTTCTGATTCAGTGTAGGCCTATGTCTTTCAACTTCCAAGCGATGGTCATTATTGGTGCTGACGTCACGAGCAATCTGATTGGCTGAAAACTCCGTAATTTCCAAATGTTTGGGGAAAATATCCGCGGGCCGGGCGGCGAATATTTTTTTCCCAAACTGAACTGACACTGAAATTATTTCCTCGATTCTGATTGGCTCTCAGCGAGCACGCGATATACTTTAGTATTCAACATGGATCCCTCCATACACTGTCGATATCAGTATCATCAACACGAACATATTCAAAATATTCACATGAGCAACTTTCCAAAACTTTTGGTAGGTATATATGAACGAAAGTATTTAGTGTTCTTAACACAATGTAGCAACTTCCCAACTACTGCGCCCATTATAGGCAGTCCTCGATCGTTTAATTGTTTACTCGCTTGACTCCGCTCTACACAACACATGTAATGTAGCCTATTGTACTGTGTATAGTATACAACACAATGAAACACAGTGCATTTGTAATTGTATAGACGTAGCCGATGTACATATGTACGAGGTGTTTGTGTAAATTCGGAGTTGCGATACTTTTAGTTTTATAATCATAAATTCAAAATGTATTCAGTCAATGAATCATGATAGGCTTAGTCGAATATGCAGTGGCCATGAAGACGGCGAGCGAGTGTGTGCCAGCCAGTGCAGTGAGTGTACACAAAAAAGGAATTTGTCGATTTGTCTGTGCCCTTTGACTTGTTAACTAGTTGTATATAGCCTTATAACCTATACATACGGAAACCTATTGGCTCGTTGAGAGCCAATCAGAATCGAGGAAATAATTTCAGCGTCAGTTCAGTTTGGGAAAAAAATATTCGCGGCCGGGCGGGTTCCCCTCCCATAACCTTTGTTATCAACTGTATAGTTATTGTAGTGCGCGCTACAATATTGGCATTACTGGCTAAGTGAACGATATATACGTACATGAATGGACGGTGAAACTTAAAGTTTCATATAGTCTCTGTACATTTGCAGTTTCATAGGCTAGCTGCGTAGCCAACTTATTCTGAGTCCGGCATGGAGCTCACAAGCGCCCTTACTTTGTAGGTACTTAAAATATGACTTTAGTCCCTGTTGTGTCAATATGACTTTACTCCTGTTCTGTTGTCAGCCCAAACAATAACACCATCTACAACCGAAAATCTTCCTATTAGAATGACAATGACTACAATTTATTTCCAGCAATTGTGTACAGTACATTAATGTTTAACAATGTATAAACGAATATTTTGATACAATACAAGCTATAGAGAGACAGGTACATTATAATTTATATACAATATTTAAGCTATACAAATGCATGGAAAAGGAGAAAAAAGAAGCACAGTGCTTATAGAATGTTTTCCCCATTTGAATATAATAAATATATACATTTACTGGAGTGAAATTGGTGAAAGGAAACAACCCCCCCCCCCCCAAAAAAAAAATACTGCAAGCACTCCCCACGCGCACTATATACAATACTGCGTATTTGCAAAGTTCTTCCTATACTGCAAGCACTCCGAGCGCACTACAATAATGCGAATTTGCAGGTAAATACAGTTCTAGTTCCTCCTTGTAGTCACGGTGGAGTGCATGTGTAAAGTCATGGGTTTAGTTCACGGATGTTTGAACTGGATTGAAGATATGATGATGCGGGGGCGGTTTAATGGATTCGCAAAAGAAGAAAAAAATTTTCATGATAACATTTTGCGGAAATTCCGGGATCGCTAAATATAATGCTATTTTACTAGATGATTCACCAAAAATTCTCAATCAGATTCTTCAATGTTATATTAATATTATATACTGAAACCGAAATAACCTTCATGCTATTTTCCCTCAAGAATCCGACAGAGATTATAACTCAGTCGCATGTTTCGGTTTTTCAACATCCGTCCTGTATGTAATAGCATAGACAATACCACCTGCATGGTTCAGGGAGTCGGACCCTGGTTTTTTCTTCTGGTGGTATAGGGGGACTTTAGGTTTTCCAGTTGAAGTACTTATTAATGTATGCGTGTGTATGTGAACACGTTTAAGCATATAGACATGCACGTTAGCGAGGAAGGGGAGGGGTGAAGAGGGGATCCTCCCAATGAAAATCAAAGTTGTTAAGGGAAAAAACTTGTATTGCTATCTCTTTAATAGGTAACACTTCTTAAACGTATACCTAATCAAATTAAGGGTCTCGTGCAGAGCCCCTAATAACCGGTTTAAATTTCACGGTTAACCGGTTAATAGTCGTTAGTATAAAATCAGTCGACATGTTAATTTTTATCTCAGCTGAAAGCTTTCAGCTCTGCTATAGCGATCGTGAGATTCTGCCGAAAGGCTGCCATTTTTTGCCATTGTATTTGACTGACTGCCATTTCGTCATTTTTTCATTCGATTTGGCTGAATATTCGTGGGTGGTTTGTGTGAGTTTAGTTTTCATACATGCGATCATGTTGAATATATTTGAAGGTCATATGATGTCGCGAGAGGTCATTTTCTGAAACGTAAATAACTTCTTTTTGTTCCATCTCATTTATTCGAGTACTGCTTATAAGTGGTACATTTATAAAATAACAAAGCTTATAAGAATGCTACGCCAGAGGGTTTTCCAAATCTGCTGAGTGAAATGTTGTGGATGTTGAATGTTGGCAACCAAAAATTTGTGAAAATTCGGGCAATATGCTGAGAATTTGTCGGGCACCTACTGAAAGAAAAATAATTTGCAATGTGTTTTTCAATGGTTAAACTGATATTATTATTATCATTATTATTGTAACGACTTCCCCATTAATTATAACCAATATGGAAGGGTAATAACACGGCAAAATGATTGTATGTTATTGGCATGCGATGTAATAACCGAAGCCTGCCTATATGATATGCACATTAACATTTTTGGTTATATTTTACGGGCAGGTCGTTACAGCCCCCCCCCCCCAAACCAAATTGGTCTCCTATACGCCTACATGCCCACATATCACATGCAATGATCATGAAATTTGTGTTATTTAACTGATTAGTATTTATGACTATAATGACTAACAGTATTCGGTTTGATGTGAGTAGCAAAATGTCGTTCCATCTTTTATTTTCCCGTCATTTTAGGAAATAATTCCACCCGTGGGAAATTTGGTCATGCCATGTATTTATTTGTTATTCAGGCTTCTTATCTAGTTCGATGTCATTCTTTGTAAAAGGACTACTTGGCAGATTTACAATTTGAACTTTTCACAGTTTGTGTGTGGAATACGACATGGGAGAATGACCTATATTGTTCGAACCGATTCCGATTTCTGCTCTTTAACGTTTCTCTGTGGTACATCGATTGTAAACAAGTTGCAGGTCGTTCCATTATTGTATGGGTGCAAATTTCGTGAGCAATTTTGAATCAGCACAATTCAAACGTGATTTCCACAACATTTTAGCAGATTTAGCAGAGGAAAACTTTTGTTACGTTTTCATTTCTATCATTGCGAGAATGAAAACTATACAAAGTGCATATACTATTGGCTCTTTGTTTTGCAATTGGGCATAGTTTTATGGGGCCATCAGTCTCAAATCGTGGGGATTCGACTTACATTGATTTAAATCGACATATACGGTACCATGGCAATTTCCTTCGACTTATATATGTTTCCAGCAGCTTAAATTGACTTCTACCGATTTAAATCGACTTATACCAGTTTAAATTCGACAAAGGCTATCATCGATTTAAATCAACATATACCAGTCTAAATTCGACATCATCGATTTAAACGACATATACCAATTTAAATCGACATATACCAGTTTAAATCGATGATAGGCTATGTCAAATTAAATCCGTATATGTCATTTTAAATCGACATATATATCAATTTAATTCGACTTATACCAGTTTAAATCGACATATACCGATTTAAATCGACATATACCGATTTAAACCGATGATATGTAAATAAATCGGTATATGTCAATTTAAATCGACATCTACCAGTTTAAATCGATATGTCGAATTAAATCGGTAGAAGTCAATTTAAATCGACATAAGTGACCAGTTTCTAGCAACGTCCACGGGTAGGTGTATATTAATTCAATACATACCATCGGTATACCACTGATATACGGTATAAGGAAGTTTTCTCTCATACGGTATACCTCTTTTTCCTCACAATAATAAAAATAATAAAAAATAATAAAATTATAATAATAATAATAATAATAATAATAATTTTTATGTAATGAAATAGATTGATCTTTCTTTTTTAACATAATTTGTTGTGCCGAAGAGATGAATGCAAATAATAAAGGGGGAAAAAATAATAATAACAATACTTTTTTTTTCTTCCATCATCTCAACAGGCTCATGGCATACAGCGCCGGCAAAATGTTTGTTACTTTCAGTTTCGTCATGTCTTTCTTTATCGCGGCTTCCGGGTCATGTGAATTGAATTTGACCAGTCGGGGCTATGAAGAGATACCACCCCTACCGGTAGATTGTAAACCATTAAAGATGAACCTCGCATCTAACAATCTCCAAAACGTAACCCGAGGAGACTTCAGCATGTATGATAAACTAATCTATCTTAATTTGTCAGATAACTGCATTACAAGCTTGGACGACCATGCATTTGAAGGGCTACATGGACTCCAAGTGCTTGATTTGTCGGGAAATTCTCTTCGTGTCTTGAAGGCGAATGCGTTCTCAGGTATGCAGTTGATTGCTATCTATTTGGAATCGTGTGAACTGTTCTGGATTGGTCCAGATCTGTTCACTGGAGGTCTTTCGCTTCTAGAGGACCTAACATTATCCAGAAATCTAATAAGCTATGTACCCAAAAAGACGTTTTATGCATTATCTTATTTAGTAAATCTGGATATTTCGCATAATAAGATAGAAGTATTGGCAAGCGGAATGTTCAATGGCTCAGAAAGCATAATAAAGGTAGATCTTGGTGATAATTTATTGTCAGAGATTCCAGTCGGCATTTTTGAGGGTCTACCAAATTTAAACAACATCATTCTCTCGAATAATCCCTTAACTCCTCGACTCGTTCTGGAATTCTCGTCGCTCTCGCCGGTATTTTTGTCGGTCGACAATTGTAGTTTGGATCAAGTGCCACAAGTTACTTCAACATCGAGCAGTAAAAATAAGATCGAAATAAGTATTTCCGGAAATCAGATTAATTGCAAATGCGACACCGTTACTGGGATTGTCTCGGAAGCAGAGACCACTACCTTTACCTGCAGCGATGCGACGTCGGATGGGAGAGATCCGACCGAGAATAATTGTGAGATTGGCAAAGGAAACCAAATGACGTCAACAGTTCAGCCCAAAGGAAATACGCTGCATGCGCTCAATGGTGATGAAACGACGGATTGTTCTAAATGTGAGCTACCTAACAACAGTCAATGCATTCCAGTTTTTGTTGTTGTTGTGTTAGCTGTGATTATAATGATTTTAATAATTGTAATAATTGTACAGTATCGGAAATAAAATAGAACGATAAAAGAATGATAAAATAACTCAGGCATGATGATTGGTGCCTACAAAGTAAGCTATCCGTGCTGAATAGGCACAGTATACAGCCACACTTATCCCATGAAGCCTAACGATGTAGCTTCGAGTCACAGTTGGAAGGGGCCTCAGTCGTTCTCAGCAGTATTACACAGTCTCGTCGTCCGTTCGCCGAGTGCAGTATGACGTCACACATCAATCTTTCAAGAAACAACCGATCGAGCCTATACTATGTTACCGTTGTGTAAGTCGAAGCTTCGCACGCGCACATGGGCATGGTACGTGTGACGTTGGTCGGGCAACAGACTGGCATGTATTAACCTACCCCAGGATATGGGTACCAACAAATAGCCTTATACAAAACCTATATACCGGTTGAAACCACGAAGAAGAAGAAAAAGTATTTTCATAAATTTATGTTCTAGCATCCAATTATTCTGTTGAGTGTCTTCTTGTATTGAAAAGCTACATATGGATATAGTAACACAATACGTTACATACGCATGAAAACTTGATAATATGGAAGGACAGTATTCTTACAATTTGTTTTCTTGTTGTCCTTGCGTATATAGATGTATATATTTGAAACCTTTTTGTGTTCGTGTTTATTGAGAAAAAAAATGAAATAAAAGGTGACGCGCCATATTTCAGGTATTTGTAAATATAGATATACTGGATAATTCATATAGGCCTATTTGTAAATGAATATAAATAATTGTACATATTTATATGTTGGAAGGATGGAACGGTGATCATCAATCAATGATATTTATGATGTTTATTATGTATTGTTTCATATGATGGACATGAGGGTGAGGGTTTTGCACTAGCGGAGGAGTGGAGAGAGGTGAGGTGGACCGTGAAAAGTAGATTTGCTCCATTATTACATTAACGAGAGCAATGAGTTGTCTTCCGGGCCTATCGTTCTGATTGATATCAGTAAAATCGACATAATCAATAACATTTGTCTGTATTCGTTATAATTGCTCATTTGAGCTCACATATCTTATACTCGTTTTTAAACGTAGCCTATAATGTGTCTGCCATGTGACGACAGATTTGTTATTCGCAAATGCATTACATTTTATTTATTTATTTACGATACCAGATTTGCTGAGGAAGGTTATGTATATATATTTATAGATGTGGAAGGAAGGACGGCTAGGTGGCTCCCCATTCCTTTTGGAAATGGTGTGTGTATTCATTGTCAATTCGACCCGAGAAAGGAAAACTATTCAGAGTGCTATAGACTTGTGGAAACCTCTTGAGAATAATTCACTCTCCTTTTATTTGCATGCGTATACAAAGGTTAAACAAAAATGTCAATAATTCTGATTTGCTCTATACCCAGTTACTCTGGTCAATACTGAAATATATATCTGTAAGTTGCACCATGTAAATTTAAACAGTGTTATAAAACAGCTGAACTTTTACTAATTTGTATACTGTCTTTTATCTCAAGAATATACGTAAAGGAGTAGCTCGTCGTATAGTATATGAAGGAAAACAACATTTCATCAACTATTGGCAGAAAGTAACAGACATTGTGACTACCCTGCTCTCACTGCCCTTTGAATGGTGGTCAAAGTGCAGGCCGCATGCCGCCCTCGAGCAATTTGACCATAAATATACGGTCTGTGGAATAGTAGCCTATATATAGGAACTTTAATAATCCAGTAAGAGGCAGAGGGGAATAGTATAAGCAAGAAGAGGGTGTAAAAGAGGGGGGGGGGTGGGAGCTACGGGAGAGCAATCTGAGGGAAAATTGGATGAGGGATATAAAGAGAGGAAATGTGCAGAGAATAGTATACAGGGTTAGAGAAGAGTGAAAAAAAGGGGTAAACCGGTAGTAGAGGATGGAGAGGAACACACTTTAGGGAAAGAACACTTAGAGATGAAGATTGGACGAAGGGAGTGGACACGTTGGACGGAAAAGCACAGTGAATAGTAAAGGTGAATGACCGGAATCCGCCACGAAATGAGGTCTTCAGAAAATGGAAGGGAAGGGATAGCCTGAAGAGGGAGTGTATGGTATATCTGCCGCGATTAGAGGTTTGGATGGTATCAAGAAAAGATGGATGTTAGGAAACCGGAGGCTAGAGGGCTTGTGAGTCAAACTCCGGGAGAATAGTTCTCTTTCGGCTAACAGCCCAACCACCGGGAAGGTTTTTTTTTCCTTCTTCTTTTTTCTTAGCATAGCCCTTATCAAGGGAAGGTGGGGTTCCTATAGGGTCTGGAGCAGCCTCCTAGTATATCAGTTTCCCGCGTTGTTGTTCTTAAAGTTGTGGCCGAATGGATAAAGGCGGTGGCATATAAAACAACGAGGCTTAGCAATCGGGAGGTTCCAGGTTCGATACCCGGCCCGAACATAGTAAGGTGGGTTTTTCATCCAAGAGCAATCTACGGTTTTCCCATCTGAAATTACTTTGTCAACTGTACAGATTTCAAATGTGAGATAAAATGTTGAATTGGAAGCCACCCGACGTGTAAGTTGTAATCCATAAACCCTTGCTGGTGTCTCACACTTTTGTGTTCGCTTAAGCGTCGTAAAAATAACTGCTGCTGATTATAATTATTATTATTATTAAGTCTCCATTCTGTGTATATTTGCTTGTCTTCTTACCCTTACTAATGTCTAAATATTTAATAGTCTGTTTTTGTTTGTTTAACAATTGCTTTTGCTAACCTGCAGGAGCCGGCTCAATCAGGATTGTCACCCCCACCTCACCCCCCCCCCCCCCCCTCCCGGACACTAGGTAGCCTATAGAAAGGGCGGGACAGAATATAGTTACTCGCTCCTTCTCTGTGCCTCTCCTGTGAAATAGAAACCACTCAATATGCTCGAAATTGTCTCGTTATAATTAGCAAATTGATTGGGTACTGTAAGAAATCCTGTTACAATCTATTCAGTCATTTTTCTGCAATTTGGTTTCCAGGGGTATTCTTAGGCAAGGCACCTTCCTGTTAAGGTCGTATGTATACATACGATTTCGTTAGTTGCTAATAGAACTCGTATATAAACGGAAGGACTATTCGCCCACTGTATATATTAGTCAATGTTGGCGAGAGTCTGTTCCACAGGGAGTGGCGTGTTATATCGTGAATGGCAAA
>KN883611.1:0-11778 GCA_000934455.1 Apostichopus parvimensis | reverse complement strand
TTTTCATTGCTTGGTTTATAGTTCTTGTATTATGTCTTTGTATTCCACAGAAGTACCTGTGGGCCGTTCAACTGCTCCTTATCCTGTCATGCCACCCGCAGAAGAAATCATGGGAGAAGGTAACGAGATCTGGCTGAACAAATATTAAAATATTGTCACCTTACTACAAAAGTCAATCATATCCTTTAATTCTGCTCTCATAAGTCTGTCTTGATCATTCTGTCTCGTGTTGTTGTGAATTATCCACATACCAGATAGAAGTTAGCAGCCAGTAACTGCACGTGTAAACAATTTAAACACATTTCTTATCCATAGAGGGCAGTAATGCAAATTATAGGTGATAAATGTCATAATTTCAGTCAATATAATACAGAATAAAATTGCCTCGGTAAGGATTGAGGACTGCTAAAGTGGTGCTGCTATTTAATAACTTATTTATGTTTGAGCATGGCTGACCATTATTTGTTTTCTAGCATATTTTGGGCCAATAACTTTATCCCTTTACATGGACTATTTACTGACTGACCCCAAAATTGAATAAATCAAATTTTATTTCAACCTAAGCATAACTCTTCCTTGAAAACATTTTTTTTGTTGGGAGATTTATCGATAAAGAAACTAAGAACTGTGACATCGTCAATAGCTACTTTTGTTTAGCTTTCACTATATATAGTGTCTTCTACACACGTATGTATAGCTTTTTTAATGTTTTTCTGGTTAGAATCACTATGCAATAACATATGTATACTTTTGTCTCCTTAGATTTATCTCAATGCTTTTTCGTTGTGGTGGAATACGTCGGAAGAGACTGGAGATTTTTGGGTCGCCAGCTGAACATAAAACAATTTGACTTTGAACAAATCGTTGAGCAACATCCAAGAAATTTACGAGAACAGGTACGGCGTATATATGACATGCATTTCTTCCATACTATCAATAGAGTTTTTAAGTTTGGAAGAATAAATTTCGAATTTTCATTTTCCGAATGATACTTGACGTCAGTTATGCTTAATTCATATTCTTGTCCTCTGAAAAGAGACACTCTACTGAATAATGCTGGGTTAACACTTTCCTTGAAGGTGTATTTTATGTTGACTCTTTAACTTTGAATTATTTTAAAATAAAATAAAACTGTTAGCAAACTGCTTATCCACTAGAGAGCCTGTGTGAGGGAATGTGTAAAAGTAAGTTGGCCTGACGTTTTGATCCTAGCAGAATCTTCTTCAAAGCTAAATGACAAGTAACAGTAAAAGAAGAGACAAAAACACGCACAGAATACAGACAGGTTTAATAGTGAGCAGGGTGAACATAGAAGTAAGAGGATTAGAAGACAAAGGATTGAGAGAAGAAAGAAACCAACAGGGGGAAGAGGAGATATAGGAGATAGACAGTGGAGGGACAAAAGAGAGGATTAAGGGAAGGGGGTAGGGAATAAACTGGAGAAGGACAAAGACAGAAAGGTGTGGAGAAAAAAGGAGAGTGATGGGGGGGGGGGGACTTCGAATTATTTTGACAGAATCTTCACATTTTGACAAATATTTTTAGATGCCCCTCCAGCTTAACAAATAGTACTGTTACTGTTATGATGCAGGTCTGTCTACATGAGGATGGAATAACGGAATGAAATGATTTTTGTTCTGCATCCAATTTTTTTTAAGGTCCAAACAATGTTGGAACTATGGAAAGATCGTTACCGAACAAAGGCAACCAAGGCATCCCTGGTGTCAGCTCTACGGAAATGCAGGATGAATCTCGCTGCAGACATGGCAGAAAAGACCAACACTACAGAGTGAAAAGAAGAGAAAGTATTAAAGTTATGAATTATGGATTTTATGATTCAAAATCAACCAATCGATGCCTATCTTTGTCAGCTAAGATGATCTCTTTTTAATGCTGCTGCATAGTCCACTGGAATATGCAGGGTAGCTTCCAATAAATATAGAAAATTGGGCATTTCATATCTAGTGAGCAAATTATAAATTAATGATTTTTCAAAATCGGTCATGGATTTGGTTTTCACACAGGGAAGACGTACATTTCGAAATAACACATTCGAACCAAACACCTGGGCTTTCGTGTTTACTTTGTTTATATCATTCGCTCCTTCCATTGCAAAAGGAACCAAAGATTTGGGGAATTTTAGTACTATTTTATATAGCTACTATCAGTACTGAAAGCGAAGAACTAGACGAGGTGAAGAGGAGTTTGGCATCGACCTTGTTGATAGTGTTAATACATAAATCCAACTTGTAAAAACTAATGTACCCTGACAGGTGAAATCTGTATGAAGGCTCTAAAATCAGAACAATAACCGTTGTGAAATAATTCTGTAAATCTGAGTGATTGCAAAAGGTAATATGGGAAGGATGTAGGGATGGTATTGAATACAGATCACAATCATGGCAGCAAAGTTAATCGACGCCTTACGCTACAGCCGTCCGTGTATTAAATTATTACCGAAAGATTTTTGAAAAAGTTAATCCGAGAAAGTGTTTAAGATACCCCAGTACAGGTACAGGTTTGTAAAACCTTGCAAACCTTCAGAGGTAGATTTGTGGGAAATTCATAGCTCTTGTGGAAAGCCACTGTGCCAAAAAAAAAGAAAAAGAAAAAAAGGTTAACAAATAGCTGAGATTTGATGATAAAAGCCCAAACATTCACAGAAAACAGCATAGTGTCTTTTCCTGATGGGACACTTTTAGGAGCTGGAAAAGATTTCTGTGAAGCGTGTCTAAGTTAATTGAGTAATGGGGGCTCTCCAGTGTCTTTAGGGGCTGTCATATCAGAGCCAACAGAGTGGTATATATATGATCTATTCTCTTTACAGATCTTGGAATCAAGTGACATGACTGGGTGAACGCAATCAGTAGCATGTGAACCCATCGGATGAACTTTGCATACATAAGCGCTGGGTGATTGACTAGTTAAATTGTTATGTTTGATCGCACCAAAGAAAGTGTTGTAGGAGGCCATAAGTTGAGTAAAGATTTATTCTTCAATCATTACAAACGAAATTTGTATATAGGGAATTCTTTAAACAACACATGGTACAATAATGACCTGCAATCATAGACCGCAATTTGCCAAGTTTTGCAGAACTAGATTCGACGGATATGACAGCGCCCTCAGGTAATATTGGACGTGGCTAGAGAGACCTATTGGCTTGATCAAAAGTGTAATGAAAATTTTATTTCATTTGATAGAGAAATGTTGATTAATTATGCAGAGTTGGACTTATGTTTATGTTAAACCCGGTCTGCAAACAATAATTGCTGACGATTTTGTCTAGTGAGCACTGCACCGTACTCACATAAATAAACAAACTAAAATGAAGCCTTTATTTAGAGCATTGGTGAAGCAGAAATTGAAAATTGTGTCACATTTCAAGGGTACAGTAAATAAACAGCATGATTGTAACAGGGAATGTAAATGTTTGAAATAAAACATATTACCATGGTGATGTCACCTACAACCCACCGTCATTTTGTGTCAAGGAGTATCATGACAAAAATAAGCTAACTTCAAACTGAAGAAGCATATCTTAATTGAAAGAACAAGACATTAAGATGGACCTTTTTGCTTTTCAAATATCATTGTTAAACATTTGTGACTCCACTGTAATACTTTTATAAATTTTGTTCATGTTCAATTCTTCACTAAAACCTCTTAATTATCACTGCAGTGCTGTTGAGCAAGGTCTCATGTGGATGTGGTATTTTTTAATGCAAATTTGGAAATAGGGTTTGGTTCCGTTCTTAAAATGGTTTTGAAACAAATTCATTCACCGTGGCTGCACTGCAGTGATGATGAATGGTTGCCTTCGCCTCCTTATGATATGATTATTTGTTGTTTGTTTTTTATTCTCTCCTCTCTTTTTTTTTTGCTGCTGACTGAAAATCAATGTGTCAGTTGAAAAATATTTCATTTGATCTAATGGCAGAAGTTTAGCAATGGCTTTAAAAGAATTTGCAATTCATTCTCTTAGATGAATGAATGAATTTTTGAGTACTTAATATATGTTACTTCATAGAAGGTCAATAACATAATAGAGACTTTTCAGTGTATGTTATGGTTTTGAAATTATTTAGGCGTACATGGCATTCACCTTCAAAATGTATTTCTTGATTTCAATGTTCATAATAATGAGGTCAGCCCTTCTGTTCAAACAGATATATATATATATATATATATATATCTATATTTTGTAATTGTGTTGGTTGTACTATGATTTCTATCATGAAAATCAGTAAACAGTTAGCTGCATTACCAGCTTGTTAGGTCATAATTCATCTGGTATCTCAAAGCAAAATGCGGTGCGCAGAACTCAACAAACGTCTACATAAATGCAAATATCTCAGTTTTTGTACAGTGAAACATGAAAATATTGTGCTATTTTTGGGTATCAAGGGACTGCCAATTTGTCAATCTGTGATTGTTACATTGTCGGAAGATCAGTGAAACTTTCACTTTCCCTTTGACTTTTCTCTCCATATTTCCAAAGTGATGGTTAGCAGCATCGAGATTGAAATCAAAACAAATCATGTTAATTCTGTCAAACATATAGGCTCACCATTTACGAATAACCATCTCTAGTATAGAAAGCTAATGTTCTTATAAATAGATAAAAGAAAATCATTAAAAATTCAAGCATGTGTATTAAAACTCAATGATGTCATAGTTAGACTTGTTCAAGTCTTCCTCTTTGTTTGTTAAGGAACATTAATACCTTGTCTGGGAGCTGTCATTTTGTAACTCAATGATGTCATAGTTAGACTTGTTCAAGTCTTCCTCTTTGTTTGATAAGGTACATTAATACCTTGTCTGGGAGCTGTCATTTTGTCACTTAATGATGTCATAGTTAGATTTGTTCAAGTCTTCCTCTTTGATTGATAAGGTACATTAATACCTTGTCTGGCAGCTGTCATTTTGTCACTCAATGATGTCATAGATAGACTTGTTCAAGTCTTCCTCTTTGATTGATAAGGTACATTAATACCTTGTCTGGGAGCTGTCATTCTGTAACTCTATGATGTCATAGATAGACTTGTTCAAGTCTTCCTCTTTGATTGATAAGGTACATTAATACCTTGTCTGGGAGCTGTCGAATGTAGACACTGAAACTAATACCATCGTTGAGACATATTAAGAGGTTCAATAGTTTAGATTCAACATTAGCGAATCCCATCGCCCATTACAGAAAATTAAAAATTTGTAATAAACAGGAAAAACATAAATGAAACATGTGTGGCTTGTTGATGTTAAATTTAGGCTTGATCAAGTCTTTAGCAAACTGTGTGAAGAAAGTTTAAGTCTACGATATCTCCCAAATGAAAAAAATATATATATATTCTTAGCTGTTTGTATTACATAAACCAATCATGATGGTTGGGGTTGCTTCTAATTTAATTAAGTTTAGCATCATTTTCACAACATTCTTTACGTAATATAAATTTTTTAAGTCATCCTATACATGCTTCTTTTACAGAAAACTCATTTTAAACTCAACTTGACTACTGGGTCTGTAAAAGGTCATCGGTATTGGTCCAAAATATGCTAGATGTCAATTAATGGTCACTCAGATATTGTGCTTTAGCTTCCAGGAGAATTTTACTATTCCTTAACGGTATCATTCATCACTACAATATTAAATTCTCTAATATGAACAAACTTTTGTTGGAAAATCAAATTGGGAGAGCGAGGCTCGCCAACAGTGTGTGTGCCTTGGGAAAAGAGTTAGCAATTTTGGCATGCTAAAATTTAGGGCCAAATACAGATGACATTTGAAGGCTTCTAAGTAATAGTTATTATACGTTTTAAATCTTGTTTACCTGGACAGAAGATGAAGAAGAAGTATACTGAAATATAAGATGTAATTAAACATGAAACATGGATTTTGTATTAATTTTTATTTATTTTCTTATTTCTTATCTCAAAAATATCTCCATTGCTTATTCATAAACAACATCACATCTAGCATGCATACATCAATCAACTCAATCTGGGTTGTCTTCTGTAATCGTATGTGCGAAAAAATGATCATGTTAATTCGGGGCAGGGCTATATAGTGATAGGTAAAATTCGTCTAAAAGCGACTAGACAAGTGTAACTGAATAGTGGCAATGTCCTTTTACTTACGGAGAAATTTATCAATGTAATATTTTTCTTACAAGAGTCTAGCGCCCTCCCTATTCATGTCTAACTTGACAGCTTATTAGCCTACGTAGGTTCTCTTCTAGCAATTATAGCGTGCCATAATTTTGGGCCTATACTTTAGGTCGCCGTTGACTGATTCGCTAAATCGTCATAATAATGTGGTCTATGTAAGGACTTGTAGAAGTTCTCACTTGATACTAGCTACCCGTCACTCGATATAGCTGACACGTTCGTCATTCATGGCACCTTCAATTGTTCGTACTTTCATTATGAAGATTTGCAATGAGAATCCACATTTGACGTCACTTAATTCGTGAACAGTTCTATTGACTCATCAGTATAGACTAATTTCATACACTGTTCTTAGGAGGCATAAGTTGGTCTATAATATATCTAACTTTCGCGTCACATGACATGTCCATTCATGCACTGCAACATCATCAAATTCAGAAAAAAACAAATCCTGTTTAGCAGCATATATCGGAAAAGATATTCCTTTGTTGCTCCTCTGCAGAATGGCCACGCTCGGTACGTAATCGGTGCCGTTTTCGAACCGTCGGGAGAAAGCTTAAAATCTAAAACTTGCAACTGGGAGCTGATAGCGGGTCAGAGGATAAAAAGAAGAGAAATGTGGTTGCATGTTTCACCTTGGGCGACCATGAAAACCTAAATGCTACCACATGGACTGGAAGTCGATAGGCAAGTCTTTTGACATGTAGGCTAATACGACTCTGATCGGAGTTTGTAAAGAGCGTCCCCATTCCCTAACGCGGCTTCCTCGTCGAAGTGATTATACAGTTCAGGTAATATATTCAGTTGTGTATGGGGAAATGTTTTGTTTCGAATCGGAACGTCTGGAACTTTACCTTTTAACAACAGTTGATTAAATTTAATATGGCCTTCCAGTTCCAACGCAAATAATGCTGGACTTTCTGACAATTTTTCACATGTTTTTGTAAGCTCTGATTTTTAGTTTGATGATGAAGTTAAATAACTGAGATAATTCATGCTATAGGGCATCTACTGAAACTTGAATAAAGGCCGGGGCACGGCCGTTGCAGCCGTCGGCAACCGAGGATTTTGAAGGGCATCGCGGCAAGTAGTAGGGGAGTATGAAACGCCACGTTAATATTTATACAATAATTAGAGATATTTTCAATTAAATTCGAGATATCTGCAAGTAATTTAAGATATTTCGGATTAAATGGAAGATATCTTTTAATTAATTCCGACATCTTTAATTAAATTTGAGATATCAGAAATCGCATTTTCGATATCTTGAAATTTATTTAAGATATCTCTAATTGATTTTAATATATCCAGAAATAAATTAAAGATAACAAGAAGGGATACATTATTTAAGATATCTCGAATTGAATTCGAGATATCCAAAATTGATTTTAAGATATCAAGAGAAGAAATCGAGATATCCAATTTGAAATAAAGATATCAAAAACGAGATATCAAGAATACGAATTAGAGATATCCAAAATTAGATTTGAGATATCAATTTTGGATATCTCTAATTGTATTCCCGATATCTCTAATTACCATTTGGATATCTCTAATTCGAATTAGAGATATCTCGAATTCGTATTTTGGATATCTCGAATTGTATTCCCGATATCTCTAATTCAATTTTGGACATCTCTAAATCGAATTCTTGATACCTCGAATTCAATTTCTGATATCTCAAATATGTTTAAAAATTGATATCTGGAAAGGAATTCGAGATATCTGAAAATGAATAAGAGATTAGATCCTAAGATAAAAAATGCCAACACTCTTGCGAGTTTTATATAAATGATTGCTAATGTTTTGTAATGGTGTATTTACCAGAGCTTGATATGTTTTATCTACTCGTTGTGATTCTATTTCAGTGTTCGTTGTGATTTTATTTTGTGTTTTATTCTTATTTTTAAAGGTTTATATGTTCTAATTTCTGATTTCTTTAATTGTAAATTATGATTGAGGGTCTCATGTAAGATAAGCGTTTTGTATCGCTAAATGAGTTTTGCCCTTGAAATTTGAAATAAATAATTAAATAAAAATATCCAAAAATGAAGTAGAGATATCTGTAATTATTGAATAAATGTTAAAATGGCGCTCCATAGGTGCGTCGTCGGTTCATCCGAACCTGCTTGAACAATACTTCATATTCACTTCGTAAAATTGCTGCAATATATGTCGCCCTGAGAAGAACAACACTCATGCAGAAACGTGAAGCCTCATCTCAATGTCTTACAGTATAATTCAAATATGACATATGTTTTGTATATATAGCATTTGCCACATGACCCGTGAACTATTAAGAAACGCGGAGGTTCCGTGGGTGGCCAGAGTTTCATTGTCATGACAACCTTCGACAGGCACGTACTCGTTGGTAGCAAATTAGTTTGATAAGTTATAGTGTGTAAGTCAATGGGCTGATTATGTGAATTGTGCAACCCTATATAGTGGACCTTCTATAATCTTTCTGCGGGTAAAAGCTAACCATAACCGGACAGCTGACACGTTATGACCTTTCACGGTGTCCTCAATTGTCCGTACTAGGATCATATATAAATAAGGTAGCAAGGATAGCTCAAGGTTTTTGTTTCTCTGAAACTCCAAACTTTATTACTTAGATGTAAGCCAAGTTGATACGCTGCTCTTTGATGACCTTAAAGTGGTCTAAAATTGTCTCAATTACCGCGTATGTTTGCACCACATGTTCTCCCATTCATACAGCTCAACATAAAAAACCACCAACAATCAATCCCTATTCGGTAATAAATCTAACAAGATGTTCACCTGTTGCTTTTGGTACTTTCCCTTAGAGACAACACTCGGACATCGATATCTATGGAACGCGAAAAAGGTCAACGGACGTTGACCCTTTCAGCGTTCCATAGATATGACACCATGTGGTGACCACTCCCAGAAGTTACGAGTAGCTTCATTATTGTGGGCCACAAACATGTGTGCTACCTTACCACTATTTTTTGGGTGGGGTAAGAGGGTGAGGTGGGGTGTACATGGGTATGGTCTACATAGGTGTGGGCTGCCTGCACAACTGGACGAGGCATAACATGGTTGTGGAGCAGACGGTATAGACTCGGTATATTATAGGCCTGTGAAGCTGATGAACCAAAGTCTGCAACACTGTGTTGACCACAACGATGCTGGCCAAGCCACTGTTGGCCACATTACTGGTGACCACTCCCATCCCGGATCCAGGCCGGGGCTGAGGTTGACCTACCCCACCCTACCATGCACACTGCTGTGCCACCCCTCCCCCAACTGCGTCACCACCATGTGTACATAAACGACTAAGGTACAAGACACACGTATATATACCCTCCTTAAATTGTGGGGGCACTCCTTAAATTGTTGGTGCCCGGCTCCAACATAGAATACCCGGCTGCTGGCCTGGCTAGGCCACTGCCAGTGTTCCCTTTGTAGAACGATATGCTACATAGGCTAGGTTGACGATATACAAATATATGTGTAGGTAGTAAACCGACACTGATTTGTAGCCCGTACGAAAACAAGTTTAGGATACGATGAACCTCAGTTCCTACATGACTGCAGCTGACTGCGCCTCATATTCGTCGGCAATCAACTGCACATCCTAGACCACCGTTAACCCCTAGATCAGTTACTCAGGCTACATTTTTTCTTTGGAAAGTCGATCTCTCTCGGTTTGAAGGTGTGTTTATAAAACCTGTTTACGTATCTTCGTTCGGGTCATCTTCAAGGTTACACGCGTCTTTCGTCAACGCCAGATTACACAGCGGCGACTACAGTACTCGAGAACACTGTGTACTTTGCCACCGACACTGATATATATATAGGCCCGTAAGTCACTGACGGTCTCAGCGTGACTTATTATCAAACTTGTGGAACTACTTTGATACATCTTTGTGACAATGTGCAGTAATTAAAACACGAACTTCCAATAAAATCTTCCGTTTCGCGTGCGGATTGTTTACTATAAACAGTGACTTGTTACCTTGGGAAGTGTTTTGAGATGCACAGGGGTTTATCATTGTACCTGCTCTGGACTATCGAAGTTAGGATATCATTTTGAGGTATTGAAATGTTCACAAAAAAAGTGACTTTTATCACACGCAGTCTTACGCGACAGAGTGTGTGGTTCAAATCAAGGACTCTCCAATCATATTTGTTCTTGTTTTACTTTTGAACTATTCAAACATATGACAACTTCTTCGGACACATTCGGAAGTAGGTCGGTTTCATATCAATACGAATATTTCTTTTACTAATGGGATTTTGTAAAAACTTCTTTTTGTGACGTTTTCAGAGTGAGACAAAAGAGACAACATACATACATATATATTAAACTGATGAAAGTGTTTTACATAAAGCAAGTTTTTATCCGTGGATAGTGATACAATCTGTTATATCCTTCCAGTTTGGATGATACGCTGTAGCAGTTTTCGCACGTTTTTTCTCCACCAACTCTTCTTCATATACGCAGTTACGGTGTTATAATTAGGCTAGTAATTAGTATCTGTACGGCATTCGTGTTCTGAGCAACACAATTTATACCTTATTGTATGGTTTTCTTTGATGTAGTGATCAATATATAGCTTACGAGGAGCACCATACGGTTCTGCGTCACAGAGGCATACATCTCCTTTCCAACAGCAATAGTACTCTTACCCCTTTACTAGGCCGGTGTCATCCCGCATTCTAAATTATTTCTCGCAGTTTGAGATATACCGCCGCAGTGGTCAGATCCATTGTTTAGGTTTCCGCTTTGTTAGGCTAATCCTCCCCCATTTGAAGATTGTATTTCGGATAATGATTAACTTTTCTTGTCAACTTTGAGAATCGAAGAACTAGAATCCAGAGGAGAGACTGTCATTTTGGACGACTGATGCATGTACGCAAGTGTTGAGGTGACCCAGTGTTTGTTCCTTTGAAATAGCGTGTCCTACACTGTTCCTATCGCAACACCATTCGGTATCGCTACATAGCACACAATTGTTGACAAAGAGTGGGGTAATACAGGAGAGGAGACTAGGGAAGAGAGAGTATCTTTAGATATTCAAGCTGAAGTTATCACCAATTAACTTTTGTGTACTGGAGTGATCATTAGTAGTATTGTTATCATTTTAACACCAACTTTAATATTGATGATATGTGGATGCTGCCAGTGTAAATTGGAATATTACGTAATAAATTCAATCAAACAATGGCGCGATCTTTGAACCTCGGAATATACTTGCTGGTGTCTTTGATAGTGGTAAGTCATTTTCATTGTCTTTTCTTTTCAAACTCTGTTATACTATTTAGTCTAAGGTGACCATATTTGCCTGACTGGAATCCGGGACATTTATTGCGTGTCTGATATGGGGGAGGGGTCTAAGGGGAGGGGGAAAATTTTCAAGTGCCTAAGGTGCTCAGATGTAAAATGGTGATACTTAGAAGCACTTTTTTAAATCAATTTTATTTTCAAAAATGTAGCTTTTTGTTATATGAAATTTACTTACTTTACGTAAGAGTGCTAGGCTAGATCGATCTAGCATATTCCACTTTACACTGGCCCACCTGAAATACTGGCTAGTTCCGTTCTGCGACTGCGCACTTGACTAAATTTTGTTTTTACAATTATTT
>KN883610.1:127231-138839 GCA_000934455.1 Apostichopus parvimensis | reverse complement strand
ATATGAATGTAAGAAACTGACTTCGGTCAGCTTGCGGCTTTGATAAGCCAATGAGGCTTCTTCGCGAGTTCCTGCTTGCAGGAGGATCTAAAATATATACATACATACATAACCATGATTGGTTTTTGTTTAATTCAAGCATCAGAAAACACTACGTTTTAGTATTAAACTAATGTTCTGCGTTTCGTTTTGGTAACATAGATATTTATGGATGTACTGACAGCTTCTGCCATTGCAAAAATTTAAGAAACAAGTTTGCTGCCCTATTTTGAAATAAATTCTGTTGTTTATGTGAACAAAGGGTCGAAAAGTTTGTTCATTGTTAGAAACATTTAGGTCAACGATTGACTAGCTGGCATTTCTTTACTATTGGTTTAAAGCCCTTTTGTTTGAATTTTGATACATCATTAATATTTTTAACTTAATGAATAATCCCTTCAGATACATAAAGGAGTTTGTTCATGGAGACTTTGGACGTACAGAACCAAACGTTTCCACGATACTCGGGACAGAGGCGGACATTCTGGTTCTAGACGTTGAGGTAAATTATATCGCTCTGCTGTGGTTAAATTATTAAATTAATTAAGGTATACTACTATACTTGTCAAGGAAAAAGACTTAAGACAAGTAAAAAAGGTAGGTTAAAGTACTAATGAGCCAAGGTTGCTTTAGTGGTTCTTAAATGTTCAAATTGTGAAATTGTTTACATTTGATGGCTTAAAGTTTACTAAATTTCAAAACATTCTTTTAGGTTTACTAAATTTCAAAACATTCTTGTAGTCTCTTTGTGTGGACATTTTTCCTGTTTTCAATAATGTTATGTGTTAGCAAAGTCATAAATTAGAATGTGAGAGAAATTATCAAATGAAGAAATTGATAAAAGAAAGAAATATAGAAATTATGAGTTTTTATCTCATCTGTTTTTATAGTACAAAGGTAACACGAGAATGTGACATGAATATATTGACGATAAAATAAATTTTGCCTTAAAAGATTAATGTGTTAGTAGTTGATCTGTGTTCAAAGTGATATTGTGTGTATAATGTAGAATGAGAAATTAAAAAGTTACTTTGGCAAATCAAGGATAGGATATCACTCTTTCCTAAGGGTGACACTTATTTCTAATTAAAATGAATAAATTAAGATAATTTGCTGTATCACTGATAATAATTCAGCCTATTTCTGCATAATTTCACAAGTCAAATCCCCAAAGATGAGTAAAAAAGAAATTAGTAAGAAAAGTTAGGAAATAACAACAAAATAAATAGGTAGAAATCTGCAGTTTGTTGAAATATTGTACAATTGAAAGGTTCGTGTTCTTGACTTTAACTACAAAGAAACATTTTATCCTCAATTATAGAAGTCAGTGAGGAGAAAAGTTTCCTCTAAAGAGGAATTAGCATTTCCTGTCTGACTCCGCAGCTCAACAACTCAAAAAAAAACATAATACATCTTTATGAGTAAATTGTTTTCCAAACCCAAGGTGTTTATATTTGGGTTAAACAAAGCCTGTGCAGTCATTTGCTCTGTTCTTACATCTGATCTGCAGTTGTCTGCTAGACATACATTCCTCATGCTGTGGAGGGGGCGGGGGGGGGGCTAGAAAGATCCTAAAGTTGGGTAAAGGAATAAAATCGTCGTGGTATGGATGCAGGTGTAGGCTAACTAAATATTGGAAAGGAATCAGTTAGACTGACAGACGAAGGTTAGTATGTGTTTATATTAATGAAAGGTATAACATTTCAAGAGACAGGAATCTTTAATGTAGAGCTCAGTGTGGCTGACTTTTACCAAGACAAAGTTGGACGATATTGTCGTGTCCTGAGTCTTAGAACTATTTACACAAACAAGCTGACATGTCAGTTTCAGTGTTGACACGGCTTACCATGAAATATTGATGCTTTCAAATATTGATGCTCCTCGGTAGTCTTGGCATCCCGTGTTGACGTTACTGACATACATTCATCACACTGTGGAGGGCAGGGGGGGGGGGAGAAACTAGCACTTTGAAGTTCTGTGCAGCAGTCTGCTTAAAAGTGCTGTTCTGAGTTTGAAAACTTTGATCCCAAATTTTGACAACTTTCTGAAGTTTTTGGTTTATAAAATCAAACAACATCGGGATTTCAACTTCATCATAAAGGTCTTATCCGCAAGAAAAAATACAAGGAAGAAAAGGAATTTCTTGAAAATATGGTAACAGTTTGCCTGGTTCTTCTCATCCATAGATTGTGTAAGAACTTTAGAGGGTAGAACACTGTTCTTGCTGGATATGTTCATCTCTATGTATGCCCCTTTAATGTGACTCATGGAGCTAACTGAATTACTGTATTTTATTTACAAGCATTGATTGCTTCAGAACTGTACAGTATGAGATTTGCCACTTACATTAAGTCTTGCCTCAAGTCACCCTTGCAAACGAAAAAAAAAAAAAAAATTAACAATGGAATACATAAATTCCACAAGGTGCTTTTCCATGTTGATTCTGTGCCAGACGCAAAAGGAAATCTATGTGTTGGTGAGGTGTATGTTTATGTATGTGACACGTTGGCTTGTAAGCATGGTAACTCACAAACAGCATAATAGATAAACTTTGTGCTTGGTATGTGGATCCATTTTAGTGGGTAGCAAGAAGCCTATTGTTTTACATAGAGGTCAAAGGTCGAGTGAAGTCATCAGAGATCAAAGACCAAAAGCATTTTCACTCCAATAACTCCCTAGGCAAACCTTTGGGTAGCTTTATACTTAGTATGTAGGTCCATCTTAATTAGTTAAAGAAATTTTTCTAAGGTCATGCTAGGTCAACATAGGTCAAAATGTGAAAATAATTGTAAATACCCCAAAAGTAATGCTTGGTGTGTGGATCCACCTCTATGAATGCACGAACCGGATTGTTTTCATAGAGGTCAAAGGTCATTTGAGGACAACAGACATCAATGTCCAAAATCCTTGACATTGCAATGACTCCAATAGCTAAGCTGAGATGGATTTAATACCTGGTGTGTACAGTCCAGGTCAAAGGTCATTTGACATCAACAGAGGTGAAAGTATAAAATCCTTGTTAACATGATTAGTTGAGTTTGCTAAAAGTAAACTTGATACATGGCATTTAGATTTGCCCTACTGATTACAAAACTGCAAGGTCAAAGGTTAATCAAGGTCAACAGAAGTCAAAGTACAAAAACATTGTTAACAGGGTATTTCCAAACTCAAACGTTGATGAACATTATTAGTAAGCATACATCAGTCCAAAAACCTTCCTGATGACATGAAGTCAACAATACCTTGAAAATATTGGCCACAAATTTTACATTTAATATTTTCATACGATATTTGGTATAAAGGAATCACTAACCACGTCGGCTTTCTTGTTTAATCTGGGAGTAGTCTGATCTATTATCACAGACCACAACAGACAAGAAGTCATGGTGGATGGATTTGAATTTTAAATGAAAAAAAGAAATGGCAGTTTTTCTTATTAAAATTTTAAAAAAATTGTTACTTTTGTGAATTGAAAACCATACAGAGTTTTCTGTGAAGCAGGATTCTAACCAGTTATCTCAGAAGGTTGAAAACCTCCGGATAAAAAGGGCCGAATCAAAGCTTTTATGAAATATGATATTTGAAAATGCCTTTCTCCTGTTACCTGCCATCAGATTGCTCCTTTTTGTGGTTATTTTACTACATTTTTACTGAATGATGCCAGACAAAACACCATTATAGACTTTCTTCTTTTTCTCTTTCCCCTGGGTAGCATTAAAAGTCTTTATTATTAAATCTGCTGCTATACTACCTCAGGCAGCAAAGGATAAATGGACAGCTAGGTTCTTTGTATTTCTTTTGTTAGTGTTTGCATTTACTTCTGAGGCATATTAGACGTAAATAGATGTTTCTCGAGGGTAAGAACTGGCGGTAAAATTGGCTTTCGTTCAGGATTTCAATTTCATCCGAATACTAAAATAAGAGAGAAATATAAAAACCGTCAAATTTATTGGACTTTCCAGGATGAAAGGAATGAAATTCTGTAAGATTATTAATCTAATTTTATGTATCCAGTTTCTATCGGTTTTATCTTGACTATCTCACTAAAATATTCTCCTAAGCACGAGGACAATATCTGTGCTGGCTATTTTCTTCTGTCAGTTAGCGCCAAAATAAAGTAAATATTTAAACGGATCATTATATTTGTATCCAGTTTGCAAGTTTTGTTTATGAAATATCTCTGGATGAGAAAGCAACTTTTTTTTCAGTTTTCATGTCTCAGTTAGTCTCATTTAACTATTGTCTTTTTTTTCTAAACTATTGGTGTAAACTTTGTCTTTGGGTTTACCCTTGTTTTATTGAAAGTCATTCTTGGCCTTTTTCTACAAGACAAGATTGACGATTGCTGTCAAAAGGTTTGACTATTTTTCTACTGTCGTTATTTGGATGTAGTATGATTAGGTACAATCCTGTCACGTCTTAAGAACCATTAAGCATACTCATTAAAAATTGAGAAAGTTAGAAAAGTAAATTTGATATGTTGGTACTATGTGATATCGCAGATTGCTGTGTCATTCCCTTGTCCCCAAACTAACTTAAAACATTTCAGTATTTCATATCTCAGAAACGGAAGCAGCGATGAAACCCAGAAGTTACATCAGTGGTTATTAATTCCATAATCCTTGTATGATATCTAATTAAATTACTTTAACCTTTCAACTGCAACAATATGATATCTCTTCGCAATAATTCAATAATTTTTATTTTTTTAATTAATTTTTTTCCAGGCAGTAAATCTGGATTGGCCAAAACCTATCGACGAAGAAGAGATTAAAGATTTACCAGAAGACGGTGCGGACCTGTAAATCGTGCTCTGAACAGAGAAATATTTGCCAGGATATATCAATAAGTTTCAAAATAAGTGGGCCGAATCATCCAGTTCCGATTTCCATTCATTTGATGACACTACTTAAAGCTGTGTATTGCGTTGGGGTTTGATTGCAACCAAGCCATGGTAGCTGGTATAATACCTGGTATAATACCTGGTATAATATGTGGTATCGCATAATGACATAGTTATGCAAAATAGAGTAATGATCATCAGTTTGGCCAGGAAATATGCTAGAAAGTGGAAAAAAGTGGTCACTCATTCTCAAATTTCAAGAAGCATTTTCCTTTACCCTCGAAGAGTTTGTTCTCACTGACACTGTTAATTATCTAATTAATCGCTCATTAATAGGAGGGAATAGTTTGCGGGTCAGAACCTCCCAGGGGAGTATTCTTGATAGCCTTTTTAAGCCATTTTCTTAGCATGCCAAACTTTGGGACCAATACTTGTTATCTTTAATTTGCTACACAAGTGCAAAACTGTCTAGCAGTTAATGTCAACCAAAACTTTGCTATTTTTAATTTTTTTATGATTGACATAATTTTATAATCCATGAAGAATTGCTCCAAAAAAAAAAAAATTTAAGCACTAAATCATACCCTGATTTAATTTTGACAATATTTATTTAGATGTGTGAGAGAAATCCATGAGTTTGCTATCATTTGGCGTCTCGTAATTAGCAAAATAAGTCAGCGTTTACTCCATTACGAAATCAAAAATTGTGCTCCACAGAGTTAGAGTTTATGATCAATAATTTCGTTTGTTATCTATTAAAGTTAATGTCTACTTCTATCAATCATTGGTTTGGTGGATTATAAATTAACAAATAAATTGGCCTGGGGATCCATTATCTCCTCTTTATTAGATAAAGAGAATACGGTGACAACTAAATTGACATTTAGTAGGTAATCAGTTTTTTTAATATTTTTTTAATTTTTTTATTATTGTCATCTTTCATGAGGGTAGTCCTGCTCAGTTTTAAATTCTTATCCGTCATAAGAAACCGTGATCCATCATTACTTTAGCATTTATAATTTGGAGAGAAGAGTTTTTTAGCATTTGTTAAATGAAATAACTTGACTTAAGAATGTTTTTGCAAATCTAGAAGCATGTTAGTCGGTCTGTGTGTGTAATGTGTTTTTTTGTTTGTAAATGTCAGCGACATTTCTCGAACTCAGTACTACCAAATCAAGGTCGAAATATTTACATATGTATTTAGATATTTTAGTTTCTTGGTCCACGGATTGCAAGTTGATATCTAATTGTCTTCATTCTTGGTGAAATAAAATAACATGAAATGTTTTCAGATGCCTATAAATACTTCTTAACTAAGTACAAAAGTGATGGCAATACTTAATGTGGCAAGCTTTTAGGTAACCAATTGTGATTTTATATTCATATTTGCTTTTAGAAAACGTGAGCTATCATTGCATTAGAGAAAATGGAAAAATATAACTCAACAAAAAAAAAGTCAGTTTTGAGCCTTTTTATGAAGTTAAAGAGACATTTTTTTAATGGACTATCTTGACTTGAGAGAGTCTTTGCAAATTTCGCACAAATAAAGTTAGTCGGTGCTGTCTGTTTTGTTGTCGCAAAAGTCGGGGGCATTTCTCTTACATAGTCTACCAAATTGCAGTCGAAATAATTACATTAGAATGTTCTGATGCAAGTTTTCTCGATCCAAGGTCTTATATTTGTAATTGAATTGAATATCGAAGTTAGAAAGTAAATGGTTGCTTCTGTTCTTGGTTAATTGCAATCACAAATATTGGTTGTTTGTCAAAGAAAGAAAGATAAAAGAAGGAGAGAGAACACAAACTTGAAGAAAACCGCAAAAACATAAAGGCAAAGATAGTACAGGAGACATATTAAGACGATTAGTCTCAGTATAGGTAGGTCTTTTCTCATAAAGACTTGCTACATGTCGTTTTTTTTCTTTTTTTTTCAAATACAGACATAAACCATGTTTGCTCATTGTAGTAGAAATGCAATCAGTTACCCAAATAAGGATTCTGAGAGAATTGCATTTTAAAATGTTGAACAGTTGTAACACAATTGCGTCTGACTGGTGTTGTAACATTCAAAGGGTAGGCCGTAATTTGCCACATGTCAGAGATTTGAATTTGGGTGGTTTGTTAAGCAAAGTTACTTTTGCAGCTGAAATAAATATAAGAGTGAATTAGTCTACCATTAAAAGACTTTCTCGTCAGCTTTATTTGTCCTCAGAATTTATTCAACATGGATAAGGAGAGGACGTGTAAATAAACAATCCACTATCTGGTTGAAAATCTGTAATAAAATCGATCATTTTTGAGAGAAAAAAGCATAACTGCCACAAGGTTGTAAACGTAACCGTCACTGACGGCAGGGTACACAGACCTGTCGATCTGCTACTCAAAACGAAAGTTAAAGAAAACGATGTTTTTGATACAGTTATTGCAAATCTGTAATGTATATTACAACTTAATTGTTTTATCATGATTTTACCTCATTAACATTCCTGAGTGGGTGGGGCTTAATGGGAAATCCTCAAAAACAACTTGTAAACATCATATCACAACAGGCACAAGTTGAATCAATGTCATACTTGGTAGGTAGATGCCCTGTGATAAGTATATAGTTTGGTTCCCATCTATGAATATTAATAAATGGGCGTGGCTTAACGCAAATTTTGGTTCATAATGGTATGGTGATGTTGGTACATAATAAGCACATTTGAGTGACGTCTCCAAGTTAATGTCATTAATATTCATCAAATTGCAAGAAATGGATTTTAAACACAAGACAAGAACCAAATGTTCCATGGTTTTCATCTTTTGCATATTAGGTTTGTCACACTACATTCATACAATCAACCGTGGTGTGTTCTGTGTGCATATCATGAATATTAATCAGTGACGATAGAATTCTTAATCAGATATCTATGAAATAGTATGTCTAATTAGCTGTGCTGTATACATGTACTTGAATAATACAATTTAAGTATATATATACATGCTATATGAGATCATAAAATTTGACCTCATTAATATTCATGCATATATCTGTTTTTATACTATGTCACTAAATAGACTATCAACATGATAACTGATTCCTGGTACCTTCCTTTAGGTTGCTGCATTTGTCAATAGATAATCCCTCTTCATTTTGGTGTGCACAAGGTCATGAATGTATGGCTTACCACACTATGAATATGTTTAAGCGTCGGAACCAGAAAACGTGTTGGTTTTCTGGTTACTTTCAGTTATTTAGTGTCAGATGAAAATGTAAAGCAATAAAGAAAAGAGAACACAAAGTATATACATCGCTTCTTTTTGTTTTCTTAACATGTTGCTAACTGTTTTTATTACAAAGCAGATATAAAATGAATTATTAAAGAAGGATTTTGTGTAACATGAAGATAAGATGATTTCTATTTTAATAAGCTCTGTGGTTTACATAATTTCTAGCATATATATTTCATACATTGAGTAGGTTTCTGTTGTGAATAATCGGGAACGAGATGAGTGATTCTTTATCTGATATTACGCCTCTAAAGAGGAATCATTTCGGACACTCTAGATGAGTGAATTTTCACTCTATATGATATTTCTCTAAATAAAAGTAACCAAAAAAACCTTAACTCCAAAGAGTGAAAATTCACTCATCTAGAGTGTCCGAAATGATTCCTCTTTAGAGGCGTAATTTCAGTCGTCTGAAAAAGAACGAAGCACTCACTGGTTTTAGACCTATAAATTGATGTGTAATCACTTATCAATACACATAACATTCACGTCTCTAACAACTGGATATCCTGGACACAATCAAAGAATGAACTTTCAGTCTCTGGAGTAATGAAAGAGAAACAAGAATCAACTTCCAGCAAACATCGATGAAAATCTAATGCACGTAAGAGATAGTGCAGCGATTGTTGATGGAACCAACGTTTATGAACAGTATCCCTTTAAATCTGACTAACTTGCCAGACACATTCATAGCAGAATGCTGCTCATTCAAACTCTCCACAATTTTCCATGCACTGTGGAAATGAATGGCTTTGATTTCAACACGAAGGTTTCCAACCAACACCACCCAACAGAACCGACCACAGGCTTTTAAGTGCCACCCAGGCTCCTTATGTGTGCATCACATATTGGCATTACAGTGGTGTCGGAATTATTTTGCAATGAAAGAAGGGAGGAGGGGGGAGGGGGGAGGGGGGGGGTCAATCATAAAAATGCTGACGTTTACGTGAAGAGCCGTATATACACATCCTGAAAACCAATTTTGTCATGACACTGTATGTCACTACATACGGTCATATTGTAATCAGATATAGGTAAAATCATGTGATTAAAATCCATATTAATCTAACGTAGATATAACGCAGTTATTCATAGTAAGCAGCAGTATGCGAGCAATAAAACGAATAAAAGAAGAACCTAAATAGCTTTAATATAGTAGTTAATGACAGTTAACAAAAACGAACACTTAAGTTGTTCAAAGTAGAAGCCGTAAAATATGAAAGAAAGTAAAAAAATGTATGTTTAAAGTATACACATGATTAATAACATGACCTAACATGGTATCGTTTGTCATAATCCAAGCCCCTAAAAACATACCACGTTTTGAATACACAGTACAGTACCGTTTACTTGTGATAGGATAAAGCCAAAAAAAAGGCAAATGATTTCTCCATATTTGTTTCAAAAAATCTCGAGTGATATTTACCGCAGTTTGTATATCGTTTTTATAGTGATATGATATTGATAACACAATATGCTAGAACGATGTAAATGGTCACCAGCTGCCAAATGTATCGACCTCCATATGGCGTCTTTGGTATTTTGATACCTTTAATTTTGAATATTTTTTTTTTTAATCCAAAAGCGTTTCAGTTTTTTTTTGACTGGATAGTTACCGAACAACAAGTGTATAACATTTTCTTGCGTGTCGACAAATGTCTAGCCAGCCTTCTTTATATCCTTTACTCAATGAGAAAACAGAAAGAAAAAATAGAATAACTGCTTGATCTTTGTACTGAATAATGTTTTTGAGGAAATATCATTTTAAAATCATGAAAATACAATTGATTTACGGAGACTTATACACACAAAGGATTAACATAGATTTGCTAAGCGTGTTCAAAACCTTTTACCAGTGTTCTTCTAATCGGAATTTTTGTTTCTTTTTGTTGTTTTTTCTTTAGATTTTTTGGAGTATTTGTTTGGTTAATTGGTTGTCGACATATATCGTAGTTTATTATTCAGTGAACTGCTTCAGGAGATGATGTAGGCTAAGAATAAAAAAAAGTTACTGGTGAAGGCGTGGATTACGTGACCTTTGACCTATTTACCCAAGAATCTCTTGTCGTCATCGCCGAGTACGAGCCTGTAAAATGGAATTCAAAAGATGTAATATTAGTTTGTGTTCCTTTCGAATAGAGGGGGAGGGGAGGGGGGTGGAGGAAGCTGGGGTAAGAAACAAGGAACGAAAAAGCACAGAACATTGAAATTCCAAATCTGTTTAAGAGACTCTGTCTCACGTCAAGGGAATTCTTAAGTATTCAACCTTATGTATGAAGGGAAAATAAAACCTGGATATCTCAACAACAACAAAAGGGGAATACAATTTTCAACTATTTTGCAAATTATTCACCACTGGCGTCTCTATTGAATACGATAGTTGGATTTGTATTCCGTTATTTTTATGTTTATTATTAAAGATGCAAAGAATTTGAATTTGTGTTGTTTTTTCCCTCATGTGCTTATCTATTTTTTCATTTCATTTTCTATTTTTGTTGTTAATGTTATTGCTGTTGCGTCTGAGACTAAAAGCCTATATGGATTATTATATTACTCTTTTAGCTGCGACATACTTCATGACGTCATTCTCAAATCTAAGCATGAAGTTGATAATTTTGACAGTGGTATGTTTGCTCGGTATACGATTTACAAACCTAGATTAAATGAATCTATCGTGGCGCGGAACATAATACAGCATCGCAATTATTACCCTAAAAGACGGGTTTTGTCAAAAAAATCTGACAATTCTCTATCCCCTTGGGAAATTTCCTTGGAAAATTGCGATTGCATATTATGAACACATTGCGCCTTCCAAATTTATACGTGGATTACATTTTAGGAACTGTAGGGATTATATTGATAATACAGTTCATAACAAAATATTTATCCCGAGAAGGTTTTGACAGGTAAAGTTATCCGATGTTCGCATTGAAAAAGTCGGGCTTTGGCTATCTTATGATATTTGCTGGGTTTACGAGGGGGACACTTTATATATGGGGAGGGGGAACACTTTATGGGGGCGGGGGAACACTTTATATATGGGGAGGGGGAACACTTTATGGGGGCGGGGGAACACTTTATATATGGGCATCTGAACAGACTTTAAAATCAAATGCTCCTTCAAGGTTGTCTTTTAAATTTAGAAGTAAAACTAATAAATAATGGGAAATTATTCCTTTTTCATTTTTTTTTATAATGTTCCAGTTTCGTCTGATATACTGCCTCGTCGTGTGGTATAGCTTGTGTCTGGTAAGCAAGAATTAAAAGTGTTATCATCTAAATAAATTTAATTGTAGCGGCTATTCAGATAGCAACTATGTGTGTCTACATCTTCGACCCACAAACTCTGGGTCGCGAAATTACCGGTATGTCGCCGGGGGGGGGGTGGAGGGGAGGATTTAATCTACAGTTTTCGGAACTTGCCAACTGAGATCGTTTAGGTTATTGTTTAAACAGT
>KN883610.1:88811-98922 GCA_000934455.1 Apostichopus parvimensis | reverse complement strand
AATTAAGTTTGAAATTTATGGATTTGAAAACATATTTTCTATAGTCAGCGAGTAATCAACAACTGCATTCAAGAGCACATTTTAAATATTCAAACTAGAATTATGTACCGTAATACGAGTTAACATTCGCATATGAGCGAAACTGCTATTTAAGAAATTAAGATCTAAAAGCGTTATAAAATTTACGCTTCCCATTAATATGTTCAAAACAGTATAGCGTATCTCATCGAACGTGCGAGCTCGGTCTGTCACGAATGAAAAAAAAAAACTGAGTAGTAGATGGCGCTGCACAGAATTTCGAGAGTTATTTACGGGAAAGCAAGTCTGTTTCACAGATCAAAACAGTTGACGATTTGGCTTTACAGGGGAACATTTGAGACAAGTGGTACCGTCTGCTGAATGTGCAATACGTGTTACGTAGATATCTAACAGTAACAGTTCAACTACGAATTTCAGTGCCCGTGGTAAAAAAAGGACAAGGCAACAACAAGTCACTTTCAGTAGATGAGGTCGAATTGATCCAACTAAAAGAACGTGTAATTGGAAGATGTTATTTGCAAAGGTAAGGGATCACTCTCGAGTTTTCTCTGCTCATAAAGTAAGTTAGGTTAGGAAGCTACTGTAGCCAACGAACATTATCCTAGTTCTTACTTGGCATGGCCTTACGTTAGCTATTTGGTCAAGTAGGCCTAGGCTACTGTTTGGAAGATGGTCATGAATTCTTAACACATTCTTGCGCATGAGATATTCAGGTTAAAAGACTGTACTGCTGTTAGTATTATTGTGCTATAGCACTGATTCCTTTGCTGCTTATTACGGTTCTAATTTAGAATCCGTACCATTCCTAACCCCTAACCCTATTCCCTACTTCCTAACCCTAATGCCTAACCCCAAACCCTATTCCCTACTTCCTAACCCTACTTCCTAGTTAACCCCTAACCATATTCCCTACTTCCTAACCCTAATTCCTAGCCCCTAGTAAGCTTTCCCATTCATATGGTACGGATTCTAAAGTTAGGCCCTTATTACAACCAATGCACAGTTATAACCCTTGCTAGGCCAGTGTTGTTAATTGTGAATGCTATTCGTTAAACTTAAATGCATTGAAGACTCGCCCCAAACCGCGTGCAGCGCTCTGAAAAAGTTAACTTTCCGTTGCTTGCAAGTGAAGTTTTCTTCTTGTCGCTACAAATTGCAGACAGTAATGAAACATGATACCTTGTTATCTTTTATCTAGACCTGAGATGTACATCGCTGCCGCTATGTGCACTGTGTTGTGGGTATTGACCGTAGCTGTATGTATTGGCTGTACACTAGTGTCTAATTACCGATGGTAGCAAGCTGTGTTTGTATTTTCTGGGATCGATGGTGGTGTCTGACACTTCTGTTACACCTCATTCGAAACTAGGTCAGATTACCGGCATGAGACGTTTCTTTGTGCGCGAGTCTTCACACACTTTAAGCCTATGTTTGGCCTAACGTGGGGCCATGTCATTCAGCCATTGGTACATTCCGCTATAGAAAATGTGCTCTTTCCGCCATGTATGGCGGAAAGAGCTCATTCATTGTGGGTGCAGTGTAGGCCTATATGCACTGTAAATTGCTTCGCTTCACATTACCTATAGGCCCGCAAAATCCATAAAATCAGTCATTTAATTTGACAATCAGAATCGGTCTTTTCAATAAACAATCAACCTAAATTAATTTGATTTATTCAGCCAACTATAATATATTTGAAGACAGTGTATCGACTCAAGATTACGAACTAATTAAAGCTATTCAATCAACATGTACTTTAAAGACTGTACACTCTATTCCCCAATCTTGTCTTAACTACAATTCAGTCTATCCAGCAAACTGTCACGTTTGAAGACTGTGTACCTATCCTTCCACGCAATTCAAAGAATGTTTTTCCAATACATTCCTGTGTAAAATCCATTCCTAAAGTGTACCTTTCCGCCATAGGTTCGAGCCTCTCTGCCATGGCGGAAAGGATCAAAACCTATGACGGAAAGGTACTGTATGGTGGTATAGTACCTATGGCGGAATGGCACTGGAACCGGCCAAACGTAAGACTTATTATTTGTGCAGAGTTCAAATTACACTATACACAATTGCTTTAAACATAGTTATGGGTTTAATCGATATGGGTAGATTGCAGTTAATAAGAGTTACACTGCTTATCACTGAGCTAGTTGTGTGATGTGTAGGCTCAATGATAAATACATCAGATGTCCAGTAAAAGTCATGGTACAAGATTATGAGCTACTGTATGCTGAAGTAAGACATCACCCACTACCAGTACCAGTCTGAGTAAAAATTTTGGAGTGTTTGGACCTATATTGGACTGATGTCTAGGCTAGTCCTTACAAAAAGGTAACTTGACAATTACATGTGAGTCCTATCGATTATTTTTACACCTCAAAGTGAGCATAGAACATTGGTGTCTGATGAATACCAAGTCACATGTTTTGATGGTAGGCTGCTTGGAAAAGTTGTTTGTCTATGAAGCTTGTAGAAAACTGAGGAAAGGTCAGCAAATTCCTTTGCGGTCTTAAATGTTGAAGGTAAATAAATCGCAGGAGTAATAAAATTGTTTCTAAACTTGTTTGAGTCCAAACCGGTTTATTATCGGAAAAGGTCTATCTCCCTCCAAATGCTAACTGGCAACTGCATCATATACATGTATGTACATGTGCGGCATCAAAGATTTCATGGATACATACCTTATTGGGTTAAATACTTAGGCAATGTTTTCCCCTTACCTTTAGCCCAGTAGATGACTATATCTGTTCAATTAGTGCAGCCTGGTAAATATTTGGTGATACATTCACATGAAGGGGGAGTTCAAGAGAAACGTACAGTACGTAAATATTCAATAGGTACTGCATTGTGTTATCACCTCAAAAAGAGTTTGAAAAGAGTTTAATTTGTAGCTCAGGTAGAGGTAGAGGCGTCATTGCAATTGGCCTTGTCCTACCTCCGAGGATATATTCTTCCCCTCTAACTCCACCTCTTTGCTGCTTGGCTCCCATGTCTTTTAGACTGTTACGAGTAGAATCTTGAAACCATAGGTATTATTTTATAGTTTCTAATAGTTGTATTTTAAATCCTCCTGCAAGCAGGAACTCGCGAAGAAGCCATCATTGGCTTATCAAAGCCGTAAGCTGACCGAAGTCAGTCTCTTAGATTCATATTTAACGTACATTATTATGAATTGTCAATTGGCAACAACTCTGTAACTGGACGACATAATTTAATCTTGAAGTGACTCGAACTCGGGACCTTATGAATGAAAGGCTCTGGCGTTAACCACTGAGCTAACACTCCTAGTTTTCCCCAGTTTTCTTCCAGTTTTCTTCACTGTTTTGGTAAGAAATCAGTGTAGACTCGCAATAAAAATACATTCCTGTTAAGAGTATATATGAGGTGTTAGCACTGTAGTAGTTGTTGCTGTTGCCTGCACAGTTTAGTGTCATGGGTATTGTTGTGTGAAGTGTACATATATACCTTTGGAATGATGACAGATTGTTGACCATTTGCATTTACAAATGAAAGCTGTCAGCATTTGCCGGTGTTCTATCTAAAAATAATATAGTATTTATGCTTTTCAGATGGTAATACAGTGCTTGGCAATAAAGCCTCAGTAAACTGCATGTCACTTTGTTTGAGTGGGCTCCATAACTTATGAAACTTTTGAGCAACCCAAAGAGAATAGCGAGCCTTCAAATCCCCTGTCATCCTGCTCAAGCTAAGCTGTTACATTCAAATTCAAGTTGAATCGCCAACTAAGCTGTTTATTATATAAAAGGAAGCTGAACGAAAAGAGAGAGAATTCCATTTTGTGAACATTGTGTGTAAACTGTTCCATTTTGTGGTATTTCATTTAACTAGGAGTTGATATTAGACTGTATTGCCACTGAAGATGTGGCATGTGTTGTGTTCTTTTCCTAGTCTAGTAGTTGTCAGCTCATTGTACTTAATCATCACAATTATAGGGAATGAGAGTGGGATTACTTTGGTGAAATAATGTCTTTCATGTCCAGGCTCCATCTTCAATAACTTTCGGAAGACTGATTTTCTGAAGACTGAAGCGAAAAACGGCCCTTGAAGTAAATAAAGTTCTATATTGCATGAATCACCCCCCTCCAGTGCTTAGTTGGAAGGCTGAATTTGTGAAACTTGACTTTTCAGTAATATACAGTACTTGTAAATATATGACAAAAACATAGGTGCAACTTGAAATACTGTATAAAATGTTCTACAGTATTCATCCAACTTATCTTTGATGTTTTCTACCAAAAAAAAAAAGAATGAAAGAAGTATACAGGTAGGCTACATGGTGTCCTTGATTTTTACAGGTAGTGTAAAATGTTAAAAGTACTACTGTAGTATTCAGTACTGTAACTGTACCTTGATATGCACAGGAAAGAAATTCCAATTCCAATTTATTTCTCATATGTTTATACAAGATAAATACAATATAACATTACAGTAGGAAGGTTAACATATTAGGGCACTAGAAAAAACAGCAAGGCTGTTACCTCAGCTTAGTGACCAAGTAGAAATATAAAACAGTGAAATATGAAATTAAATACAGAGGGAAAAAGAAAGACATAGAGAACACTGAAAAAGAAAAAGACTGAAAAAGAAAGAGAGAAGGAATAGAGGCAAGAAGGATAGCAAAGACTTAATAAAAAATAATAGAAGTAGAGTGTGGTATTCAAAGAACAAAGTTTAAAGTCAACATGCTTACATGTACTTGTTGAGAATATCATCTTTGATTTTACATTGAAACAACTTTAGAGACTTCACATATTTAATAGATATAACAGATTAAACAGATTTAACAGAAATACTATAAGTGCTGCTAGTTTGGTTCTACTGATCTTCTTCAAATTTGAGGCTGTTGATACCAGACATAAGTGATGGTAATTTTGTGCATGTATTTATATAATTATGATTCTGCATTATTGATCTTTTGCATTTCCTGTTCAATATCCTTTTTTTTTTGAAAAAGGTGTCAAAATGCAATATAAGTTTAATGCAGTAATAATCTTGTGTCAGAACACAAAGAGATACATTGTAAATGCTAAAATGAAAATGCATTTGTTGTGTCTTGGATACCTCTGCTGTAGCAGTAGTATCAAGTATCAGAATGGTATCAAGTATCAAGGTATCAAGTATCAGAATGGTGAATTGGAAGATAGAGAAAGTGGACAAGTGTAACCCAGAAGTAGGTCAGTGGGGGTAGGGGGGGGGGCAGATGCAGCACTGGAAATGTTACCAAGTAATGTTGGTTTTAAGATAGATAGGAGTGCATAGGCTGATGTACTGTGGTTCATAAATACCCACACCTGGCATGTTTGTAGTAATTAGCAGCATATATAGCAAGTACACACTAGGTGTGACTCTAAATCACATATGATAAAACATAGTACAAATTGTGAGATTAAGGAAGTGAAGAATGTACATTATCATAAGAACTTCCTAGTTATATGATGGTTAAATGAAGTTTAATAATTTATATCTATACATACAGTACCTATTATTTGTGTAGATAGCTACAATACAAGTAGGACTTTTAATGAAAAGGCTTTGTTCTAGGGAGTGACACGTTTAAGGTACGTGTTTAATAAGATGAAAAGCTGACAGCTCTGGGAGATCGGCTGTACAGATCACCATGTCTGTTTCTAAGTAAAGTTTACTATGTCAATTATGAAGTTGATGGTACTTTTGTTTAAAAAGAAAAGAAAGCAAGTAGTAATCTAGATATCTGATAAGGGAGGAGGGGAGTATGGAGGGTGGGGGGGGGGGAGGTACTATCTTCTTAAAAGTACAAGTTTGATGAAGGTACTGTAGAAAGTAGTACAGTAGACTGAATTAACTACTGTACAGCAGCAAGCATTCTTACTTTGATCTTTTGGTCTTTTTTTCAAGTTTTTGCTTGTAAGAACGAAATAGAGGTGTATTATAGTATTTGCTATTGACAAAATTTCAATTTCAATTTTTTCTTTCAATTTACACTGTTTTGTACTAATGTACATGTATGCATTCACAATGTGAAGACACAGATTGGATTTTCCTTTGTAAGTTATAGTATAGTCTACTTAAATCACAATTAATAGATCCACATTGTTCACTTTATTGCATTGCTCAGTTTGAATGTCCCACATTTTCCAATGGCTGTGTATTTCAAGTTAATCGCATGATGAAAGGACTTAACACAAATTTTCGACTATCATAGCTTTCATGCAACTGAATGTTTATGGCCTACTGTTGGTGTACTATACATGTACTGTACATGTGCATAGAGATCTATATACATAAAGTAGAGTGGAACATTGTAGATATACAGCAGTCGTGGGTTTATATTTGATATGAATTGATTTAGTTTGCTGACACAAAGTAAACAGGCCTTTTCAAGATATTACATTTACTTTGACTTTTTAAATTTAATGTACCAAATCTTGCCATGGAGTCACTGTATTGTAAGTTGCATTAAAAACAAGGAAGAAAGCTTAAACTTCCCATTTCATGTAGCATTTTGTCAACTTTTTTTCACTCTTTTACGGCTGTGATTTCTGTTTGGTAGCAACTAGAGTTTTTTTTATCATTCTGATCCAACTGACCTAAATTTTCCCAAAAGGTGTATGTATATGTGGATTTTAATCACATAGCAAATTTGATATTCAAAATTGAAGTTATAAATGACTTATTAATAATCCACAGAAAAATTGTGCTTCAAAATTGTCGCAACGTTAGCTTTATTATGCTCATGGAAACTATGTTGAATACACTTTGGTTGTTCCAGATGTCTATTTTGGTGGCTCATGATTTTCACGGATTTTCTCTTTCCTGTAACGTTTGAGTAAACATTAACAATTTCCAATGAAAGATGCAGCTCTATTATTTTAGGCAGAGAGTAATAACTTCGGCGATAAAATTGTCTTCCTTATAAGCCAAAAATAACATTTGTTCAGCGGGCGCCCCATAACCTTCAAGAACTGAAGCAACAGCTCAGTTTAAATGCCATGATGACATCTTGAAGTGTCGTTGAAGAGAACAGCCACTGCTCTGCAAACACAAACTTCAACCTTCAGATCTTGAAACTCATATCAACTATAGATTTTATCTCAAAATGAAAAACAAAATAATCCCCAAAGTAATTTGAAAATGTTATTCACCAAGACGAAGCAGATTAAATAAAATATATATTACAGTTAATTAATTTGCCATTGTGTGAAAGAGACATAATCAAGTTAGCCAGAAGTGCAGTGACAAGAAAATTCTCATAGGTTATGCTGTAATTAGTTTGTACTATTAAAGTTGTAATTAATTGAGACTTGGTCATGCCATTAATTTTCCAAAACTTGCAGACATTGCTCAAAATAAATTTCCTATTGATCGAACTGAGACATCGGTCCTTATAAAAAAAAAATGTCACTTTAGTGAAGGTTAAATTTCAAGTAATGAAGTCTTAGAATCGATTTATTCCTCAACATTTGGGTCGCCTTGAGTACCGTAATAAGAGTTAAACTCATTTAATAGTTTACAACCTGGAAATTGTTTAATAATTTTGTTAGATATTTTTATCACTTACAGTATAGTCAATTTTACTGAAGACAAAGCTAAAAAGTAAAAACCTACCTCCTTATGGGATTGAATAGCATCAAACCATGAAAACCAACTCGAAAAGCTGAGCATACAAATGTTGAAATTTTGTACTTTTTTTTGTACTGCAAATTAATATTCTCAAGTACTGTACTTTTTACTCTATTTATAAAGAAAGAGCAATGCTGATATATCTAACGATTCATGCTTTAAAGGTGAGATGTTGATGACGATGATAAGGATGATTGCGGATACTGCTTCATTTATTGTTTTTTATTTTATTTTTTATAATAACCTACACCAAATATTATAAACCCAACCCCCCCCACCCCCTCCTTCTGGAAGAGTTGAGGGTATGATATAATATACTGTATTGTTTTTTAGGTCTAAACTGTGCTTGAAAAGGATGATTTGAGGTTGATCTGTAGTCTTGAAAAAGATGTACATAGTTTCCATACTAAACTGTTCCATTTCCATGGTATACACTTTTTAATATACATGCTAAATCTCTGGATTGCTTCTGTAGGGTTTATTTCTTGATGACTCCAGAGTCCTCAGTACCTGCCGCAATGTTAATGCTTGTCTGTTGTGTAATAAATTATAATATTATACAGTAACTCAACAAAACCATGCTCTGTCTATAGTATTTCCTTTAAAATAAAAGAACACCAATGGTTGGATGAATAATATTCAACATGATTTGTCACTTGTCAAAGGCCTCAGATACGTTTAAATCCTGGGACACTTATCAAAAATAATAAATTAAAATTGTGCCTATTGTGATTTTTTAGTTCATTTGAACAGGGTACTAGAGATGAGTTTCATCATCACTGACTTTATAGTGCATGAAAAAACAATTTTACTTTTGAGCTCGTATTTATTCTAATTCAGCATAAATATAGATTGAATTTTGTGCTGGTTCTGAAGAGTTCCAGACTACAGTACGTATGTAAGTACTTTTTGGCATTTATTTGTTTTCCCTCTCGATTGCGAAGTCTGTTTTCTGTGTACAAACTCAGTCAGTAGTCCAACAAATTGTAGAGAATAAAGTAAGTGGTAGCTTGAATCTTCCCTGAAGCTGATTAGGTAATATAATATATATAATATTATATATTATATTGTATATTATATATGAAACCTGCAGTGATAGTAAAGTTCTTCATCAATCACATATAAACAGAACTAATGATTTACTATCAAGTCGTAGTTACGACTCCTTGTACACTCAATAATTGTACATACTTTAGTATCTGACATTTTTTGTTTGTTTGTTTTATCCATTGCAAGATTCTACTGTACACACATGGAAGTGAGTGGGTTGTTTGCAATATAGTTTGAGAGTACAGTACAGTTCTATATGGTGGATGAAAATCAAACCAATCAATAAGAAAGAAATAAAAGTATATAATTATAACTTTCGGGGATTAACTGCTGTGCAAAAACGACAGTATCCAGTCAGAGCTGTAAAGTTGATTCTTCTGTTTTGCGATGGTCATACTCACATTTTTGGGAAGCGTACCCTCCAATGAGTGTTAGGTCATGAATCATTTATAAGGCGTTATGTGTATATGTAAGAAATGTAAACTTCTTATTAATCACTTTACAGGAGTGTCACTGTTACAGTAGGTATTTATCACACAGAAATACTGTTGGTTGATTTCACTAAACTCTTTCTACTAGAACCATAATGTGCAGAACAGTAAAACCAGTAACTTTCAATTTTTGAATGTTGCAAAGGCAAGAGGCATCTATATTCTATACATACTGTATGGTGATGCATGGTGCATAATGTGTGTTTGTGTGTGTACAGTACTGTGTGTAAAGTAATGTATGTGATGCTTTCTTTCTAAACATCATTACTCACCATTCAAAGGACACATGAACTTCCCTACTTTGATTTGTACATGACCCTCAGTACTTTTGTCAGAGGTTTGGTATTGTTACTGATGAATGTCAAAGGTCATTTGCAGTACTTTGACAGCAGCTATTCAGTACCTTTTTCTTGAGGATATCAGCAGCCCTAGTTTGATTTATAATTTTAATTGGCCCTATTTAGGTTTAATATCTACAATTCCCATGCTCATTTATTTGTTAAGTGTCCACAACTATTGTACCGTGTATGTAACCCCCCAACTGTGTTGTACAGCAGGTCTCTGTCTGGAAATTCATATCGTTCATGAATTGACATGTTGTGTGTGTACAGTACATGATCAATGGATGTATATATATATGCCAAATGTCAGGTCTGTTCAGTCCTGAGAGAGACTCTTTCCTTCCCTGAGCTACTTTAGTATATTATACTACATACATGTTATACCACAATGCACATAGACTTGTGGAATATGGTGTACAAATTGTCAAGATACTATACAGTACAACTCTCGTTAGGTTTCCATTGAGTTTTATACTTAATGATGTAAATCTGGAGAGGAGACTAGCAGTTTTAGGGCTTCAGATTAATAGATTCAGAAGGAAGAAAAAGTGTGATTATTGGGAG
>KN883610.1:50588-70314 GCA_000934455.1 Apostichopus parvimensis | reverse complement strand
TTCCGGCCATCTGGGGGGGGTTTGTAAAACCAAAAATTTTCTTGTACGCTACGCGCCAACCGATGGTGGCGCTCCGCTTAGATAGTCACAAAGTCGGCAGGTGGGACGCTTCAGATTTCACACAATTTACTGGGACGCCACTGAAAATGTTTGGAGACCGCTGGCCTAGTGGACTATGAATGGGTAACATTCTTGTCTAGTGGCCTATGAATGGGTAACATTCTTGCCTAGTGGACTATGAATGGGTAACATTCTTGCCTAGTGGCCTATGAATGGGTAACATTCTTGCCTAGTGGACTATGAATGGGTAACATTCTTGCCTAGTGGACTATGAATGGGTAACATTCTTGTCTAGTGGCCTATGAATGGGTGACATTCTTGCCTAGTGGCCTATGAATGGGTAACATTCTTGCCTAGTGGTCCCCAATGACTTACCGAATGGTAGATCTACCATTCAGAATGTCTCAAATTGCATGCTATTTACCAGGTTACCAGGCTTTTTTTTTCCTTCTCCATCCGTATTATATTGATCAGATATAACTTGTAATGGGAGAGTGCACCTTCTGTATATTATAATCAAAGTATAGTAATTGTGCCGTACCTACAAAATATCCAGTGTGACAAAGTATTCAATAAATAGTAGCTGTCACAGATGAAACTTTTGGCTAGTGTAAATTCATGATTAAAGTTGTTAATACTGTAACATACATGTTGTATATCTTTTAGCATATTTCTTTTATGAGAGGAATTGCATCATTTATCGGAAAGTTTCTACTCATTCTGAAAATGACTATATGATTATATATATGTGTCCATGGATGCTAGCTCATATTGTTTATGACTGTTTAAATCAACATTAGTTATAAAGGCCTAAGAGAGCAATTTCAGTAATTGGGCTATTTGTGAATGATTTGTGATGAAGGCCTAAGAGGACAATTCAGTAATCGGGCCATTTGTGAATGATTCGTGATGAAGGCCTAGAGAGAGCAATTTCAGTAATCGGGCCATTTGTGAATGATTCGTGATAAGAAGCCTAAAGTGAGCAATTTCAGTAATCAGACCAATTGTGAATGATTCATGATGAAGGCCTAAAGAGAGCAATTCAGTAAATTGGGCCATTTGTGCATGATTCCTGATAAAGGCCTAAACAGAGAGCAGTGCCATCGGCCAGCAGCGTTTGCTACAAATCATCAATTTGTCACTAGATATACTGCTGCCTTGGAAAATATAGTCAAGAATTGGAATATCATATAATAAATATTCCATGAGAGAAAGGAAAAAAAAAATTACCTGGATGATAGATTAATCAGAAAAATTTCTTGACAAATTTGCAACATTGCCCCGAGATGAAGATGATATTTATTTCCTTATGCGACTAAATATATCTTAGATTACTCTGTAAGAGGAGGAAATTATACAGCTGTTTTAAAAGTTTATCGATTTTCACATTAATACCAAACTCTTTGAGACCGCACTGATTTCTCAATGATTACATGGTAAAGTTGTACTTAGTACTGTTTTCAGATGGAAAGTTAGCTATGTAGACATGTAGCCACCTGCTTCCCTAAACTCTATAAGACCGCACTAATTTCTACATGTAGCCACCTGCTTCCCTTCAGCGAATGTTTTCTCTGAGTGCTCTCAGTTATTGTTTCGAGATGAGTTTCATAAATTTCCTCGATCCACCTTTCAATCCGACAATTAAGGATACCCTTTTGAGAAAATTGCGGCTGGTTGAGATTTATGAAGGATTACGGCACGTTGATTAGGTTTGATGATAAATCACCCAAGGAGAGAGTTTACATTTTTTTTTTTTTTTTTTAAAACTTCAGTTTGCTTGGCAATGTTCTTTCGGATCAGTTTCCTCAAGTGGATTTCATGTACAAGATTGGCGTCATTTAAGACAGACTCCTCATTTTTTGATTAGTTGTTCAAGACATTTAATGACGAGCTTGTGCTGGTAATGTCATTCTTCACGAGGGAAAATGAAAATTTTATGTGAATCTATGGGGTATCGCATTTGTAGTAAATTTACGATGAAAATGGGTCAGTTGCCACAAAGTTAAGTGTAATGTATGTTTTTGTGTACAGAATCTAACTTTTACAACCTTTTAGTACTTTTGTTTACTAATAACAGATCATTCTTCCTAACTTCCAGCTCCCTACTTAGTGAAAGAGACATGAAGCTTGTTTTTTTATGCGGAGGCATCATTTTAGGAGAAGAAATGTGAATGTCTGAAAATCGTTTCTACTATAAATGAAAATTAAACTAAAACTTCAATGCAACTTGATGTGTATTATATATATCTCGATTCAACTGACTGAGAGACAAGAACTTTTCTTCCAGTGGCATAGCTGGTCATTTGAGGTCAATATACAGTAGCTCAAGTCTGAAAAAGTCTTGTAAACATGATAACTCGAAAAGCTAAATCTTGAAATAAATTGACTCTTGGTATATATGTAGATCAATCTTAATTGAGTTCAACAAAAATCGGAACAATTTTTGCAGGTCAAAGGTAATTAGATCAGCTGAAGTCAAAGTGTGAAAAACCTTGAAAAATGATAGTAACTTCAGTGAGCTTAACACCTGAAATGCAGGTCCACATAGGTATAAGAACCTTGCTGATCACTTGCATTGCATTGACCAGTCAAATTTTGAAAACACATTATTGGATGTTCTCATGTCAAATGTGGCAAGGAATCACTGAGCCCATTGGCTTTCTCTGTATTCTTGTGTATCAATGCTCACCCCCTCCTCTCCTCACCTCACCTCACCTCACCTTCCCTTCACACTTCACCTCCTCACCTCCTCTTTCCTTCACACCTCTCCTCTCCTTCACATCATCCCTCTCCTCTACATCTCCCCTCTCCTCCTTCCTCACCTTCCCTCCCTTCACATCTCCTTCACCTCCCCTCCCTCTCTTTCTCACTTCTCCTCCCCTGTCCACACCTCCCCTCTCATTCACACCTCCCCTCTCCTTCATACCCCTGCCTCTCCTTCACAACTCCCCTCCCTTCCTTACCTCCCCTCCCCTCCCATCCTCTTCATATCCTTGAAGTAACAATTTCAGGATATTTATGCCAAATCTAGGTCTACAGTAATTACTCTTTCGATTTCAGTTATTGGTATGAAGACATCATCCTGTGTTTGTCTTTCATTACCAAATGAAATTTAGTCAGTGAATAAACAGTAAATTTTATTCCTATATATATATCCCAAAACAAATAAAATTACATCTTAATATTAATTTTTCTTTTGTTACTGTACAGTACTTATTATTCTAATGATATGAACGAAGTTTGATTAAATGGAATTTACTGTTACTTCATTATGATGAAATATAAAGTATATAATCTGGTAGTATTGACCAGTTTATAAAACTCAATGCAAAAACCTTTTTCATTGCTGTCCACAGATATTACTGTAGGTAATATATTGAGAATATTTTAGCCTTCCGATATGGTATATGACTGTGGTAATTCTTTACTACATTTATATACTAACTGTGTAATGTACTGTATTAAACTCCTTAAATTTTGAATGATTGGTTTGTTACATACAATATCCTTTTAAGTTGCCAGTTTGTGTTTTGCATTCTGCTTTACAGTTGCACATGTATGTATGATAAATTTTTCACTGTTAGATGCTGTAGAGGGTAGCTCCCGAGTCAAAAAAAAAAATAAGTGGTATTTTTATTGCTACATAGATTCATTCAAGCCCGTCATTGCAAGAATACTCGTAAAATATGAAATATTGTCACTTTGTGTATTGCTTTTAATCAACCAAAAAGTTTTGACTACTCTTGTGTTAAAGGATAAAGTTTAATCTTCAGCTGCTTGTAATTAAATAATCCCTGCATTAATCAAGCTGACATCCGTGAAAGTGTGAAGAGTATACATGACATGTGGTGCAAATCAACTTGGGAGTCTCTGACAGTTTCGTCTTAGTCGGTTTCTTTAAGTTTTGATGGTCCCACAATTTTTGCATACTGTAGATAATGTTGCAGTCTTTTCATGTAACTCACCTTCCACTGCCCTTTCTCTCCGTTTGACGCCTCTCTTAACTTACCTATCTCCACTCAATATATGTACCTCTTCTATCTAACCCATACAGATCAGTAACATTTTCCCATTTTTCAATATCTTGAATTATTTTCTAGTCCCTTGGTGTAGTATACTGAGTCCCGGATGCTTGTCAACTTAACTATTATGTAGAATTTAGTATTAACATCTCTTGTTGGTCACTGAATTTTCATTTTGGGAAATTATTGGGTGGTGATACCAAACAAAGAAAAAAAAAACAAAGAAGAAATGAAAATTTTGATTCAAGATATACATTCTACATGTATTTCGTTCAAATAAAATATTAGTATCAGATAAGTACCCATTGAATAATTGGCGTATTTGCTAATTGTTTTAATATGAAATGATGTCATCCACGTAGTGAGATCTGTGTCTCGTCACTTGAAAGGTTTCACTGACTTTCCAATAACATCTTTATAAAGTCTGTATTCTGTTTCTAGTGTATAGCCATATTAAATCTGTAAATATTTTTTTTTAAGAAAAGATGCAACTTAGGTATTGTTTATGAACACAAATGTCGTCTTGTGAACCTTTTCAAAATTTTAGATTTTAATAAAAATCAAGATTTACAATATGCCGTAAATCTTTATACGCCTGTATGTCTCTTATTCAGATCCGATTCATCCATTCGTTTATATTGTATCATACTCGATGTGTAAAGTATCATTATTAAGTAGTAAATGGTAGCTCTTTTCAACTTAGGTGCAGTTTTAGCACACAATGGCTCAGACAAGGGTTCTACGCTGAAGTACAGCAGACAGATATTACTGCATTAAACATACAAAGGAAAAGAAAAAGACACATTGCACTCGGTTGGCAAACTATACAATAGGATGGGAAAATGGATGTAGCAATAAGGTAGTTGGATATATACAGTAACCCAATTTTGATTATACCATTGAAATACAGAAGCTGCAAATTCTATAGTGTTTGGTTTTTTGGGACAGTCATAGTCAGTTGCACAATCCACACTAATGATTGTATGTACAGCACTGTTTATATGTCTATTAAGCATGTGTGTGTGTGCATGACGCAATGCTATTATACAATATATATATATATATCTCAAGAATTAAGGGAATCAATTAGTTATAATCGGATCATAAGATATCCAACTATGAAGTATTAATTGTATTGTGATAAAAAAAACTCGTTAATTGGCATAGGGTAACTTGTAGTTAGGCAAATAAGTAATTAGATTCTGGCCCTCTATGTTGGTCAACCGGAGGTTGATTAAATGAGAGGTGATTAAGGCAGAGTTTGGTTTGCAGAAATCTAGATGGGAAGATCTCTTGAAAATTGCAGAGGGCAATGCAGCGATTGGTCACAGCCTCACAGCTTGCTCTATGACTCGGCCAACTTTAAAATAAGAATCGACCAAAATTGCAACTTGTACACTGCATTTTTTCGCTTGAGTTGAGCAATTGCCAGTGATTTACCTGACAGAAATCTTTGAGTAGATAGATTGAGAAAGAAGTTGAACGGAAGATGATGTAGGGGTCTTATGGCTGTAGAGAAGGCAAACTCAGTGGATACAAAAGTGCAGTTGTAGAGGGTAGACAGGTACATCATCAATGATACCCATGATATTTTAGATATCCTCTTTGGGCATGTAGACTTTGTAACAAATCTAAGATTTTTCCTCATGTGAAATCTTAAACTCAGAGAAGTCATCCATATACTTTCTTCATGTGTTTTCCCTACCCCAACCCCCCCCCCCTCCTTCCTACAACACTCCCACCCAAACAAAAAGAAAAAAAATATAGGAGAATCAATTATTGTGAAACATTACAGTCACCAGCATATAGTATGCTGTAGTCTTTGAAACTTAGCAGAGATGATGTATTTCTATATTTCAATTCTTAGTTCATTCTGAAAGTTCACTGTCCCCCCATCCATGATTCAGCCATGTCAACCACTGGCGATGAAATTGAAGGAAATGCAGGTTTTGAAAGCTTCTTACAAAAAATTCAACATTGCTAATTTAATGGAAATACAACCAGGATGACAAAAAAGACAATTTTTTTGTTCTTTTCCTTTTATTTTTGTTTAAGATAGTTTGCATGCATAGATTAAACTTCAGACATATATACACTAGAGAAATGTAAGTGGCCACTTGGGTTTGAGAAGTTTGAATGAAAAGCTACAGAAGTAAAAGTGTGTGTGACAGTTTGTTGAGCCTTGGGCAATTAGCAGACTCAGAAATGTCAGTAAAGATTTTAACCCCTTCTTTGAAGTTATTTTCTACCTTTCTTTGGTATATCACTTGAGTGATTAACTTGGCCAAAAGGTTTCTGAAATTTGAGGAATTTTTTTTTCCCCAATCGGAAATTTAAGTACAGTCAGTCCGAGTCGAAGAACCTTTACAGAGCGCTTCATCAAATTTAACGATGACACAAAAAAGACTATTATCGCCAAGTTTTGATCAAATGACACTGGAAGGATCGAAGAGGACCTATAATTTCCTTTTCGTATGCAGTGATAGCCGTTTCTGACTTCACAGACAAAACTTAAAATTCAGAGGTTTTAAAGTCTCCAATTCTCCAGTGATCGATCGTACTGTGGTGATGTTTAAAGCAGCATTTAACAATTTAGAGGTTTGCTCAGCTTCTTCTATATTCTGCAAGAGGTTGTACAACATTGATAGCTATTGTAGGAGAACATTTGAATAAAAGAAATGATGATAGAAAAGTAAATGAGATTAAAATGACAATATACAGGTAATCCAGTAAATGTTGGAGTATTGCCACTGCTTTGTTAATTCAAGTATATTTGTACAAACAGTACTTAATTCAACAGTTTAGTTTATTTCCTCAAAAAATAATTTCTCAAAAATGACCCTTGAATATATTAAAATGAGGAAAAGAAAATTACTGAAATAAACCTTAGTGCCAGAAATTGTCATCTGGTCCTTTTTGGTCATTCCCCCCCCCCCCCGCCCTCCCCCAGACTTTCTGTGGCTTGCATCTGACTGCATCCATGCATGCATTGTCTCTGTTCTGAAAGTTTGAAAAGAGACTGACAATTACAAAGAAATGCCCCTGAAGAAGCTGACTGTTCAAAATTCTATTTTGTTGAGATTTTTGTATTAGATTATTATAATTCTATTAGATCAGTACAGGAGTACGTCTCCTACACCATAAAACACTTACAAGTATAATTTCTGCATGCGGAAATAATTTTTACATATTTTTTCTAGTAATATAGGAAGTAGATCATCTCAATGAAGTGTCTTCAGCAGGAAACTGAAATATATCTCTCAAACTCATCTCGAGTAGATGGAGCTTTGTCAGAAGATTTATAAATAAGATGTAAATAAAATTGCAAATGTTATTGGAAGCTGTCGTGAGCAGATGTGAATTATGACTCATTTTACCATACATGTTTGTAAATTTACTCCTTTGATTCTAGTTATGTGCATATATCAAACACACTGTATATAATTTGAATGTTTCTGCAGTTCATGTTACACCGTACATTGCAAGATAGACTGTGTTGGTAAATCTTTTTGTATGAAAACAGGGTTAAAAAGTTTTTGTATTATGTGGTAATTTTGGGTGAATGGTGGATCCATTGGGGTATTACATGCCTCCCAATACACCACATCCCCACCATCCCCATGTAACATTTTTGTATGGTAATGATTATGATTTGATGATTCCAAGATTTCAAATAAATGAATGAAACAGATGCTACTTTACATCCAGGGTCTTTCTGTCTTCATCTGACAGTATATCTCAGTTTTTTTATGTTTTTATTCCAGACGTAGATTTGTAGACAGGTAGCCTAGATCAAATGAAGCGATAATTTGCAGTAATCCCTGTAGCTTACAGGGATTGAAGTCACTGTGCTAAATCTTTATGCTTATTCTTCTTTTCTTTCTCCTTTCAGAGAATGTAGTCGAGAGACGTGGTGGTGAATTTGTACAGCACCTTTTCATACAACTCAGCAAGAAATTTGCCATTGCAGAACAACTCGTCGTCACCATCTCATACTTATCTGACTCTCCCTACATCTCATGCATATGCAACAGTTGTGTGTTGCATAGATATTAACATATCTTTTGTATTCATGTGGTTTGGACGCCGCCCCCAAAGATGAAGTTCACAGTACAACTCAGCTTAATCATCGGCATCCTTTGGCTGGGGAGCCTGGTCTTTCTCACCGTCACTTTTTCTCCGGCCAGCGACAGAGGCCCTTCCAATCTACCAGATTTGAGACAGATATCGGAGAACCTGAACAGAGTCGGGTACCAGACAGAGGAACTTAAAAAATATACCAAAGAACTCAGGTATAGTGTCGTATAGACATTTATGTCCTGTTTGAACTGAATCTGGGTCAATTTCACATAGCTATTGGGGGATCACATTCCATGCGACGTACAATGCCACATACTGTATTCACTTCACTTCCTCCCAACAACCTCCGCACTCTCGCTCTGCCGCGCCAAGGGTGAACTAGTAGTATGCTAAGGGTACACATTGTTAGCAGTTAACTCCCTAGGCACATTATAAAATTAGAGTGCAGAGCTTGTGAGGGACAGGTAAAACCCATAAACATCGAAACCCAGTGAGTTTTAGGATGTATACACTAAATCCTTATTAAATCCAGATCAAGGAAGGTGGCTTTTGCTCCAGCACAGTGTCACATAATAGGCTGCATACTTTGATAAACTTGTGCTACGTTTAGAAGTTGCCAGTGTCATGTTTTTTTGTGTGGAATTTTCTTTTCGAAGGTCGATATGTCATTTTCTGAGGTTGATTTTTTCAATTCTGTCCATTAGCATGTGGCACAAAATAGTGACATTCTCCCCGAGTTATATCAGTGAGAATGAACAAATTCCATTCGATTCTGAAGATTTGTTTCCAAAAGTTTGTATTCTAGCATAGCTAACATAAGTAAACCAACCTTCCAAACTTCTGCAGCATCACTTTTTCATAAGGTTTTTTTTTTTTTTTGGTGCTTTATATGGCTTTCTTTTCCAACCCTCACCTGCAGAATTCCAGGAGACACAAATGCAAATATCATTATTGATCTATGAGATAGGAGATAGCTGTCGTGAACGACTCCCCCCCCCTCCCCCTTCCCCCCAACAGCTTAGAAAAATGTTATTCCATGTGGGAGATATCACAGATTTAATATTCTTGCACATGTAAGGCCAAAGACTTGATCAAGTCTAAACTATGACATCACTGAGCCACATGTGCTTCAATTTATTTGTTTATTTATTTGCTTTGGAATATTTATTCTCAAAAATGGAGATATGTTTTGCGAATGCTGAATCTAAAATATTGAAGCAGTTTACATGATGATATAATGATGGCATTGATTTCAGGGTCAATACTGTTAACATTTCACCTTGAAAATGTGAAAATAAATTAACAGAGAGAAAGTAAAAGGTTCTATATTCTGGTGACACTTTGATGTGTGTGTAAAAATAAGAGGGCCTGACGTTTCGATCCTATTAGGATCTTCTTCAGAGGCTGAATGACAAGTAACAGTAACAGAAGGGACAAATACATACTATGATGTCACAAATTTACAAAATGACAACTCCCAGACATGAGTTTTGAACTAGGATAAGACCCAAATGGTACAATATCTTTCTTAGTTGTGTTGGGGAGTTGTTCTTCTCAAAGATCTCAGACACATATTAAAGCTAAAGATGATGGTTGGGTTTGTGTCCCCTTTAAGCTTATAGGAAGCCTTGGTTTTGGTGGATCCACACCTTCAATCAGTCATAATTACCGGACACCACCTGAGAATCGTACAATCCTCACGGCTAAGTTTCCTCACAGGGTGTCACTCTTTCACACTTTCAGAGACATTCTTGAATTGCAACTTAAGAAAGACGACAACCCCGATAATAGGATTCTTCTCGAGAAGTTGGAAAAGAGAGATCTCGAAGAAGAGGAAAGAGGTAATTGCACTTTTATGAAATCAGAAACCTCATTACTAGCTATGTTTTATTCAACAGAAGCAGATTTTTCAGGTGACGAGGTAAGGTTGTAATTTTGACAGCTTTAAGCGAATAGTAAGCATGGCCCTAAACTGGCAGCGTAACTCCCAAGGATGCCAGTCAAATATGACGTATATACTGCTGGAGCAGGGTTACCGTGGAGATCATCATCCTCTCCCACTGGTCAACTGACATATTATATTTTGCACCACACAGATCATAACTCAATATGTTCTTCCATTCCTAGATTGCTGCCATTTCTTTGGAAATTTCTCCAAACTTTGGTGATTTACAAAAGTGCATTACTGAATGTCTTCATGTTTTTCGTAACATGGGTTACGTGTAACCAATTTGGTTTTAATATTTTACCAAATTTACAAACTTTATCCCCTCCCACCCCAGCCCCCTTTCGCAGTTCATTGTGGATGGACTACCAAATCCTGAAACAATACAGACAACCTTTCAAATTGATTCTTCAAATTATATACACTGACCTCCCTGAAATGTATCTCTTGGTAAACATTTTTCAATTTTAAATCAAGTTAACAATAAAATTTGGGGCCAATGTTGAGAAAGTTAAGATTTTCTGTCATACTGATTTGATTCTTTTGTAGAGCAAATTGAATATATTTTACTTTGACAAAGCAGAATGAAATTAATGAATATTCATCACTGAGGTATCATACAGTAAGTGATTATATGTAAAGTGATTTTTAAATAAAATGAAACTGTTAGCAAACAGCTTATCCACTAGAGAGCCTGTGTAGGAGATTGTGTAAAAGTAAGTTGGCCTGACGTTTCGATCCTAGCAGGATCTTCTTCAAAGGCTAAAATGATCTTTGGCAGTTTTGCCTTGCTGTTTTTTTTTTAATTTTTAAATTTTTTTTAAGGAAATTTAATCCTTAGATTTCATGATAAGGTAATGACTTTCATAAGCATCATAAATAGTTTTTGATTCATTGAAACAAATTTCCATAGAGCGTCATAGACAATTCAAGTGTAAAAGAAGACCCTTTTCTTCTGTAACCTTGTTCTACATTTATATTAAGTTACGGGTGCTCTCAACTTTCATTTGCGAGTTGCCACAGTATTGAATCTTCCATGGCTTTTGTGAGTTTTATTTTTTATTTTTTTATTATCGCCTTCTCGGGATATTGAGAAGATAGACTGGCGTGTCTCATTTTCGAGATTATCCTTGAAATGAGATATATTGAGCAGACAGCCTGTTGAACGTCTTGTTGTAATTGCTTTTCACTTTTCCAGATCCTTGTGTGTTTTGTTGCTATTGTTTTAGGGGAAGACTTGTTACAATGGCAAAGCAAAGCTTCTCTGAATGTCCTATACTGTAATCTTCAGTAAATGAGGAGATTGGGGGGGGGGGGGGGGGGGGGGGGTGGAGGGGATGGTAGACATCTTAATGAAACCAAATAAATTTTTCAATGAAAATAGGAGGCTTGCGTTTCCAATGTTGTGTAAGGTTGAATTTGTAGACCACACATGATGAACTATACTAGTCACGCTACTTCTGCATATTTTTTTTTTTTTGGGAGGAGGATTATTTTGATGAAGGATTAGTCGGTTTTGAAAACCCTGGGGAAGTTTAAAATTAAACTTATCCTTGAATATCTTCTTCCTGCCTCCGCAATATTCTGGTATGTTCACAAGCTTTAATTAGCAGATGGAACGGCTGCAGATGGAAAATGTTTGTATAAATATATTGTTTTCTTTTAAATATGGCCAAGAGTACTGTATGGATAAACAGTAAAGCATTGGTATATTTTTCATTGATTAATATTTATAAAGAAAGTCTTGCGTGCAGGTTTTGAGGATATTCTTAACATTTCATAATATATCTGCTCCCTACATTTTGAAGTAAAAATCCTAGTATATTACATACATGTAGGAAACTATTGGGACAGAATTTCAGAATGAATAAAATTTTGAACCCTACAAATGTAGCATTATTTGTTAGATTTATTCAGGTGATATACAGTTTACCACATAATAAAGATGTAACTGAAATGAAAGGTGAAAAATAGTATTAAAATGTGCTATTTATATCTGATAATAAAAATAAATATCTTTTAGTTTCCTGGAGGAAAAGGGTAAATTGCCTTTTTAAATTTTTTTTTACCCGAGTGTATTTCAGTCATCAGCATATATGTCTTTTATAGAAACTGCAGACTTGGCACCAAATACTTCATTAGCCAAGTAATGTTTTTCTCCCCAAGGGGCCAAAAAAAAAACGTATTTAAATTTCTGATGATGCTCAGTTAATCATGTATAACCATATACCTGGATTGCTTACAAAGCCTTCATAGAGCTGTCAAATGATTTATCATGAAGACCAAAAAAAAAAGAAGAAGTTTGCCATTAAAAGTTGAGTTTGTCATTGTCATGTCACAGTAAATTTGGAGATACTCAAAATATGACTTTGCAAAAACATCTCAATGTTTTTAAAATCAGGTTTTTTGGTTGTATTTTTTTCTGGGGGGGGGGGGAGTGTGGGAGGCTGCCTGCCAGTAGTGAATAACATCTACTACAACTGTGTCCACAGAATAATTACATTATATCTCAATATTTTTTTCCATCTTTTCAGACAACCTCATTATTTTATGACAAAATGATTTGTTGTTGTTGTGTATATGAAATAATAACTCGCACTGGATACCCAAGTACTCCACAGAAAATAGTGTTTAACATTTTGGCATGCTTCCAAGACTTTTTCACCTCAGTTTACTTAAAATGACGCAGTTACTATCAATCATCTTATAGTGTACAACATTATTGCACTCTAAAGTGGTTTGATAGTACAGAATGAAAAATGAAAAAACAGTTTATAATCCATTATTCTAAGAACATTATAAAAAGTTGGTTATTAATATGATCTTTTTCTTTTTCAACATTAACATGCTTTCTCAAGATCTGTATAAAGCATCTGTTGTGAAATGATATGCAGCAGACTATAGCAGTACAGGGTACACTAGGTTTTGCAGTGCAACATGATAGCCAACGAGTTTAATATGCTTTGATATCGTTCGTCAGACTAATAACTGATTATACACAAGCATTGAACAAAACATTTTACAAATCACGAAAATTTAGTAATTGTTATAATGAATCATGCAATAGATGCTTACAACTAAATGAAAATGATTAATCTTTAATTTATTGGCAATATTAGAAATTACTTAGCAGCAAGTTACAAAGTACTGCTCAATTTTGACTGGATTTTATCGAGTAGAAAGTGGTTGTTTTTGTCTCTTTTGTGGGTTAAACAAAATTTATGATGTATCGATGTTTGTAAATCTCATATCGCGGGAACATTACCTCTGTACACTCAAGCATATCTGGAAATAGGGCTGCAAATGGAACCTGTTGCTTAAATTAAATTAATAATAATAACCAGGCAGTTATTTTTTACGCTTTAGTGACCAGGAATGTGAGAGAAGCCCGCAAAGGGCTTATGGATTACAACTTTCATGTCGGGTGGCTTCCAATTCAACATTCTTTGTGTTCACCATGCTCATTAACCTGTCTGTATTCTGTGTGTGTTTTTGTCCCTTCTGTTACTGTTACTTGTCATTTAGCCTCTGAAGAAGATCCTGCTCGGAACGAAACGTCTGGCCAACTTACTTTTACACATTTTCTTTCACAGGCTCTCTAGTGGATAAGCAGTTGCTAACAGTTTTATTTTATTTTAGAATTCAACATTTTAACGCAACTTTGGAATCTTTTCAATTTAGAAAGTCATGTCAGTTGGAAAAACCGTAGATTGTTAATGAAAAATGAAAAACCCACCTTACTTTGACCCGGCCGGGGATCGAACCCTGAACCTCCAGATTGCTAAGCCTCGTTGCTTCAAATGCCACAGCCTTTTATCCACTCAGCCGCAGTGTTAGCCTATTGTACAAGTAATTTGACAAGAAATGTTATCCTTATCATTAGCAAATGCATTTTTCATAAGTTAAGCAAGCAGAATTGATGTCGTGCTCCCCAAGTGACAAGTTGTTTGCAATGATTTTGTCAATCCATGATTTCAAAGTTTTAGCCATTAAAACTTGAGCTGTAATTTTATCGTACTTGTCAAGTTTTCTCCATTAACATATAATTGCGATCGACCATGATATTCTGACAACCTCGCTTGATTTCTGTTCCGTTTCCTCTCGGCAATTTTAGATTAGCTCGTAATTAGTGGGCTTTCAATCAGCTACTGTAGCTCAAAACCCCAGTTTTAACATTCCATGTATTTGGCACTTTTGCCCCAGTTTAATGAAACAGAATACATTCACATGGTTTTAAGTTTGTTTTACTTTATGTTTGAGGGGGGGGGGAGGGGGGCAGGGGGTATCATCTACTTCTGTTAATGAAGAGTATGCAAACTTGGTATACCTTTAAAAGAGCTTGAAGAGATTTTCAATAGGAGAGGTCCATTCGGAGGGAAAATTTCTTTTCTGAGACGAGCTGTATAAATCTTTGTTCATTCAAGGGTGTCAGGGATCTCAACAGAGAGATTTTTGAATGTCAAAGGTTCAAAGTAAAAATCAACACTCAACATATATTGTTAATAGTTTACAATCTTAAGTGTTCACATGGCATCTGCAAGGGGGAACAAAACTTGTGATGCGTCTCTACTCATCCAATATGTTAAGTCTGTGTTTTAATGATCTTCAAAGAGGTGCCTGGATAATACTTTGTCAGACATTTTAATTTCAAGTTTCATGGAGTCTTTCTTTGTTGTTGTTGCACAAATCAATCAAAATTTTAAAGATCTTTTAACCAGTTAAGAGCCTAAGAGAAGATGTCTCCCTGCTAATAAATTTCATGGAGTATTTCATTAGTATATTTTGAGGCTTCAAGTGGGTTGCATTGAAAGTTGACGATTAAGTGAATGAAATTCCTTTTTGATATTTTTTTTTGGATTCCATGCCGGAGGCAAAAGGAATCTATGCGATGGTGATGGCATGTGTGTGTGACACTTGCTTGTAAACACGGTAACTCATAAAAGTTCATGGTGGAATAACTGATTGAGTACAAGGAGCCTATTGTTTTCAGTGAAATTCAATGGTCATTTGGGGTCAACAGAGGTCAAAGTCTGAAAACTTTGTGAACACGATCACTCAAAAGTACGTCTTCGTTGAACTTCCTCATGGTATGCAGATTCAGCTTGTTGAGTACAAGAAACCCCTCGAAATTGGAGGTCAAAGGTCATTTGCGGTCAACTTTTAAGTGAAAGTCTGAAAATCTTGTAAACAAGATAACACCAGAAGTACATCTTCCTTGAACTTCATACTTAGTATGTAGATCCAGCTTGGTGAGTGCAAGAATCCTGTTGAATTTGATAGAGGTCAAGGGTCACATGAGGTCAACAGGCATCAAAGTCTTTCAGACATGATAACTCCAAAATTAAAGCTACAATTAATCTGAGAATTCTCAAATGCTATGATTTTCTGTTTGGTGAACATACTGTAGCTTGGTCAAGTTCAGTTTAGTTCTGTGAAGGGACTCTATAGGTCTTCATTGAAACATACCTGGTACCCAGGTAATGAAATCTGCTTCAGAGTTCATACTCTTGCTTTAAACATTCACTTAAACCTCCTGTCAGTTTTCCCCTTTAGCCTCAAGGGGTCAACAGGTTATCTCAAGTGGGCACAAACTGGCCAAAGGGGTCAAAAGGTTATTTCAAATGGTGGAGAATTTGGCCATTTTCTCAAAAATGATTTCACAGTGTATAAACAATGTCATGTAAACCCTTAACAATTATTAAAGGGATTTCTAGTGCAAAATTTGTAAACTGTGTCTATATTTCACATAGGAAGACTGTTCTTTCTGGATATTGAAACATTTTAGTTTAAATTCTATACTTTAAAATCCTTATGGGTGAATGACATGGTTGATGCCCACAAGGGATTTCTACAAATCTTTTCTGGATCTCACTTAATTCTTGGACAAATTTAACTCACTTGCTCTGCATTAGGCAGATAGTTATTTTAAATTTTGAGCGAACTGTGTGACAAGGGATCACAATGCTAACTGGTTCAGAAACTTGTTCTGGAGTCTTTTTTTTTATCCATTTCTGAAAGTGAAAAGAATTTATAGTTGGCATGAGCATTTCTTTGGGTTTGTACTGTATCTGTTGCCTCTTTATACAAACATGATAACTTAAAAAGCTTAAGATGGCATTACATCATGCATCATTGGTAGGACCTTCTTGGTTAGTACAAGGACCTGTTTGGAATTGGCAGAGGTCAAAGGTCAGTTGACGTCAAATCTGAAAAACATGTTGATTTTGACTAAAACCCCAAATTTAGTGTTCACAATTTACATGGATTAAACACATTAACAACTATTTAGTACTTAAGATTAACATATTAAATTATAGGAATTTATGAGAAGAATGTCTTTTTTCATTTTTCAAATCTGAGGCCCCCACTGCAATCTTGAGTTCCTGATCAAAATGAAAGTACATACATGACATTAAAGACCCAACCATCCCCTAACCTTTCCCATCCTCTAAAAGTTTTGTGATAGCTTTGTGATTAATTTAAACTTGTAAAGTATATTTATCGATAAACTGTACCCTTCAAGCAAGATGAACTATTGTTTGTATAATGTCAAAACTATTTGCGATCGCCCTCAGGCAAAATTTATCGAGGCAAAATCTAAACTCTTCAACACTTAAAGCTTACTAAACTCTGAGGCCCAAGAACTGCAGTACGCTGGACAAGGAATAACTGAACCTTGACAGTCAGAATCGGTTAATAATTATTTGACGTGAGAACATTGCAGTAAGCATAGCCAACAGTAAATACTGTTGTTTCATAAACAGAAAAAAGGAAACATTAAAATTCCTTGACAATGTCTCTTCTGTGTATGCCCCCCCCCCCCCACAACCCACTGCATCTTTCTGTAATAATAAACTTTGAATCAGGAAATACATTAAGTCTGTAAACATGCATGTACAGTAAGACATAAGACATAAACTTGATCTGTAGTTCAATGATCATAGAAGAATGCATTTAGGAAACTGTCTCTTAAGATTCGTCAGTTGTTTTTTCTAACGGCAGAGATTTTCCTGTTTGTCCAAAAGATTTGGCTGTCGTCAAATTAGATCTATCCAACATGTACGTAGTAATCAGTGACGTGACCGGCAGGAGTGGATGAGCTGACACTCTTTGTGGATTATCCCAAAGAGGAACTGAAACCGTCAGATGTGTGTAGGATGGTTGTAGTCTTTTAATTATGAAACTAAAGAAAATGTGATAGTTATAAATTCAAAATGATATGAATGAAAACTTGAAAAGTGGCACATTACTGTACTATATGTCACTAAATGTATAGTATCTGACAATAAGTTGGTTGTTAATATTCAAAATTATCAAAGGTTTTTTTTTTCCCACTTCAATAGGAATACAACCTCTTTTGCGTGTACGAAAAATTTGCACATTTCAGAATTGTCATCGTTAACCAAGCTCTCACAGTCATTCATATTACTATACGAAATCTAGACATGTAATGGTCATTGATAGTGGCCTTAAATTCAGCAAATGCTCAAAGTTGCTAAGTATACAATTAGGTACTTTCCTGGACGTTCTGATTTCTTATACACTTTGCCAGACATTCAGGATCATTAATCAAAACTACAGTATGAAATGTTTCCCGAGGGTTAAAGAGGGCGGTATTGAAGAACTTAGCATGCATAGACTCTGGATGTGTGACCTGATTAATTCACTTTGGCTTCGGCTTTGAGTACAACGTTTCTGTATGCTGCCGTGTTGGACGAGTCTAACCGTAATAGTAATTACCAACTTTGCAGTCTGCCTACAAGTAGTCATTGCCGACTTTCCAATCCGCGTTTCCCCTCACAATTTGGGAGATCGGTAAGAGTGACGCCATAGTTTCCCCTTTCGGCAAAACCAAATATAGACAATGAAATATCTCAGTGTGGATAACTTACTTTTAGTAGAGTGGCAGTTAATTTGATCATGGGGGACCATTATCTCTACTTCGGGCATATTAAGGGGGGCATTTAAGCATTCCCTGGCTATGATTCCTTCATACTGCACAAATGCTTGGTAAGTGATTAAATAGTTTGAACAAACATCTGAATTTAATTTGGTAACGGTAAATGGCTTGTAGAAAAATAAATAAACACCACTGCATTTATCAAAGTTCATTTGAGCCAAAAGTAGACCCAAAAGAAATTCACTTTGGAAATATCAAAATGTTTTTACAGGGATTTTCCAGCAGAAGAACAGTGTGCCACTTATTACATTATTCTAGATTTCTAGATAAAATTAAGTTCTGGCAGATAAAAGCATTCTTTTCCTCCATTTAATGAACACTTTGGATTTATGTCCCGTGCCATCGTGGCAAATGTTCTTCAAAACATTCCCTGTGATAGTCAAGTCTCCTTGTCAATTTCTCCTTGAAATAACAACATTTTGAGGAAATCACCATGTTTACTGTATGTGACAGATAAATCCCTGTTATATATGATTTGTTGTTTAATATCAGAAAAGAGAAAATAGATCACATTAGGTTTTTCAAAGGTAAAATGTAATAATCTGCTCTACGGTATCTGAAAAAAACCCATTGAGGGACCTTTGAAGCAATCAGCTGCTTTATTCTATGTGACATACATAATCCGTTAACATCTCCTTTATTTTGTTTTTGTTTTTAGTAACATTAGAAATGAGAAATTGAGAATAAAAAGGGTCAGATGAGGTTTGAAGAGGTAAACAGATAATATACTCAAATCCGAAACTATTTTTAAACTTTTGAGACAATCAATGTGTTTACTGTATGTGACAGATGTATCTCTTTCCAGGCTTTTTTTTATTATTCTGTTTTTTAAATGTTATAAATAAGAATGGAAGGCCACATGAGGTTGTAGGAGGTCGAACATTTCTCAAAATGAAAGCCACTTTTGGGATTGTGACATTAAGATGATAACTTGGAATGGCAATTGTTGACACTTGAGATAAATCATCATTGGATATACTGTAGCTCTGTTTTTGTTGTCATCTGGGGTAGTAAAAATGTAACAAATGTTGCCTAGACCTGTCTAAATATTTCTGCAAGTTTAAGTCCTATGCTTCACTCAAAACTTTTCTAGTAACTTATTACCCTATTGGATTTTATAAAGGACACATGTGGAACCAGAGTCTATGAAAGGGACTCCAATGTAGGTGACATTACTGTACATGTAGGTGAATTAAACATGTAGGCACATTGTTCATGTAGGTGACATTACTGTACATGTAGGTAAATTATACATGTAGGCACATCCCATACAAAAAAGTCCTGCAAAAAATCCTGCATAAAATCCTGCAAGATCCTGCGGGACTTTATGCAGGATTTATGCCAGGATTTGGCCACATCCTGCAGGATTTATGTAGGATTCCTACAGGAAAATTTGCAGGATTTTTAAAGGACTATGCATGATTATTTGCAGGATTGTACAGGACTATTAAAAGATTATGCATGACAATTTACAGGATTGTACAGGACTTTTGAAAGACTATGCAAGATAATTTACAGGATTGTATAGGACTTTTGAAAGACTATGCAAGATAATTCACAGGATTGTACAGGAATTTTGAAAGACTATGCAAGATAATTTACAGGATTGTACAGGACTTTTGAAAGACTATGCAAGATCATTTACAGGATTGTACAGGA
>KN883610.1:0-11921 GCA_000934455.1 Apostichopus parvimensis | reverse complement strand
ATATAATTCTTACATATATCTACATTGGTCATCTTTGATTTGAAGATCCCTTGAGCTATGTGATTGATATGTAGATCCCTGTTCAACCCTAGTCTATGCTGAGATTAATGTTTGTTCTTGATCATAATTTGTGTGTACTCTGAAGTAGTGACTGAAACGTTGGTGTAGAACTTGAAGACCTGTGCATCTTGGTACCGTGTGTAAATATGCCCTTTACCAGACTGTGGTATGAGACATGTAACATCCTCACTGGAATGATAACAAAAAGTATTGTTTTTTTTCTTTCTTTTTTCCGTATTGCTGGTTGTGTATTGTTGGTAAACGGTGACACCAAGTTGACAGATTTCTTCTCATTTTTAAGATTATACATAAAATGTCCTTCATACATAGGACTAAAAATTGTCATTTATTTCATAGAAAATCCCTTCATTATTCTGACTAGAAATATCTTTGCATTTCAAGAAAACAAAACAAGAGAAGACCTTTGGTGTGTTTAAAAGTGGTATTGACAAATTTGTTGTTCTGACATTATCAAATCAGAACATAATCTAAAATTAATTTTTATATGTGGATCTGAGATGAATTCCATTGATCCACAAAAATCATGATTTACAGCAGTATTTTGCCTTGATTTTGATGAAATATTGCAAATTATTTGCTACTTGGGTGTACCATTTTAAAGTTTACCAACAATCAACCTCTTCGAAACTCAACTGGTGCTGTGTCGTTGCCCACAACTCCTGCGATACTTTGTGCCATGTACAAATATCAAAGATGTTTAACATACAGTAATCCATGGTGTTTCAATTCTCGATGTATTTACTGTGTTTTTTTTGTCTCGTCGAAACGTCTGTGTTTTATATCGACGAAAACTTGTACTTAAATGATTTGAAACATTTCTTGGAGTACTTCCTGACTCGGAGAGAACAGAGAACAAGGTACAAGAGAGGATGGGTGGAAACTGGTTCCTGAATTTTTATTTTTGTGCCTCTCTGTTTTCAGAGTCATTGTTTACTTAACATTTCCTTCTTTCTTTCATTCATTCACAGTAATGTTTTTTTTTTTATGTACAAAGTGGTATGAGAAGTTTTTGTGGCTCAATTCATTTTAATAAAAGGATGAAAATAATATTGAATTTGTCCGTTTTGTTTTGGTGTTTCTTTTTCCGATAAAATTAATAATACCTACTATAAGCTAAACCTGGAGATATATCATTTATAGATAATAGTCTACCAGAAGGGGGGGGGGGGGAATGTGGAAGTTCTGAACCAATATCAGCCTTGAAGGCAGTTTAACGATGCTAAGCATACCATTAATAGATAATAGTCTACCAGAAGGGGAAGGGGGGGGGGAATGTGGAGGTTCTGAACCAATATCAGCCTTGATGGCAGTTTTACGATGCTGAGCATACCATTAATAGGTAAAATCTACCAGGAGGAGGGGGGGGGGGATGTAAGCAGCCACAGGTGGTGTACGTTAGAGAAGCAGAACGGTTTATAACTTACATTTCAGGTCATGTGCTATCCAATGTACAGTTTTAACTCACTTTGGATTTTGCTTTTAATTGAGATGACCATTTCAGATGATAAAAACCACTAATTTCTCATGGATGACAAACCCACCTTTCTGTAGCTGGGCAGGGTTCAAACCCACTGCTCGCAAATGTTTGGTTTCATTGCTTCTAATGCCACCGCCTATCTCCACTTTGGGTTTGAGGTATGTATTAGCAGACCTGCTCAAAACGTACAAGGCCTGCTATCGGTATGAACAATCTCTAGAGAACCCAAAAAAGAGCAAAATAACACAAACATATGTTAAATAGAGACGTTTTCGAAGATAATCACATTTTCCTGCACAGATTACAGAGTTATATCTGTAACCCTTTATTTTTATTTTTCATTTCATTGACCCGAGGAGGAAGATTATCTTTGAAAACGCTTGTATTAAACATGACTTTTAAATATATTTTTGTGTTGTTTTCTTTTGTGGGGATATGCAGTTAAGACATATTAAGTCTTCTGACAAAGTTTAAAGCTTGTCTCAGTTGTAAAAAAAACTGAAAAAGAAAAGTTCAGATCTTAATATAATATTTCATTTTTTTATTTAAATTTATCAATTATAAAATTATTTGATTCTTGACACTATATGTGAAAACATTACCAGAAATGGCCATTAAAAGACATCAACAACATGGAAGCACATACTATCAATAGCACAAGGGTTATGTAAACAATACAAATAGTATAGTGGGAGTGTTAGCTCAGTGGTTAATGCCGGTGCCTTTCAATCATAAGGTCCCGAGTTTGAGTCACTCCAAGATTAATGTATGTCGTCCAGTTACAGAGTTGTTGACAATTCATAATCATGGACGTTAAATATGAATGTAAGAGATTGACTTCGGTCAGCTTGTGACTTCAATAAGCCAATGAGGCTACTTCGCGAGTTCCTGCTTGCAGGAGGATCTAAAAAACATATATACCCTTTCAAATTCTGTGATTTATTAAAGCACAAACAGCATTCATACCATTATAACACAAAGGATAAGGAATAAGCTGCTAGGTTTTTCCCCTGCAGCTTCATTCTGTGAGATTTCAGTTTGTGGGATTGATACCCTTACCATCGAATGTCTCTAGTGTGGTTTGCGACGTTTTGGTTCCATTCTGGACAAGATGTGTAAAAAACGTAAACCTCTCTAAAGACTTTGATATTGCAAGGTACTCAGCTGAATATATCTCTTAGCTATAAAATTTAGCGCATTTGCCTATTAGTGTTTATATTTAACTCTTTATGTTTAACAAAATATCAACTATGGAATTACAGTTCATATAGCACACTTTCATTATTTGCATAGAACACTGACATATATCATCTTAATTTATTTCAATCATGTTGTTTCCTAATTCTTCTCTGCTAACTGAATTTTTATACATGTATGCATCTGAAAGAAAACCAGTCAATTCAAAAATAGATGATAAGTTTAAATATATGAGACACTTAAACATTATGTGATATGCAGCAACTTTGGTACACTTAATGTTATAGCCTAACCTATCTCTATATAGTCAACCTCTGAGAAGGAGGGGATTTCTTTCCATCAGCTATTTAATATTCAGTTTTCATCATTAGACTTATATCAAAGACACAGACACTACTCTAAAAGGAGAAGTAGGATACTGTTTTAACTCTTCTCATGTTTTACTCGGATTCTATTAACACTACATGAAATGGAAAACTGTATTTTTTAAATTCATCTTGGGGGAAAATTGATTTCTGAAGAGAAAGGAACCCCAATATGCAAATGAAAGGATAGCAGCCACGTCTGGACGATCTTAAGAATGATATAATATTTCTATGCACAATTTATCAAATATTTTATCAAAGATATACACTCAATTATTTTAAAATTTTGAAACTTTGAAAGAATGCCAAATGTTACAATAAATATTATGTAATACATAGCACACACCGATAATGCATATTTTATATACAGACGTAAAGTGTGTCATAGTCTAAGTTTAATGAAAAATAAATACATGTTAATAGTGCATATTGCTAATGTATAACATAGTCAAAGCCCCTAAAAGTTAAATAATGATAAAATACAATATGCTCAATCAAAGATATCTTGTGTAAAATAGAACATGTTATTTCATATTTTTTTTTATATTCTGCTATTAAAATATCATGAAAATAGAGCAAACTCTGCTATTCAAAATTGACTGCAGCCAAAAACTTTTATGCACTTAATCATTCTACCATTTAAAAATTAGTTAAGGCATCTTCTCGCGATTGAAAGACATACAATATAGAGCACACTTTGTACTTGAAAGAAGAACTACAAATCAGGCTTACTTTGTTTAGAAAGAACTACAAAATCGGGCTTACTTTGCTTTTGAAATAAGTATAAATAGTATAGCACACTCTGAATTTGCAATAAGTATAAAATAGGGCTGAATTCACTAGTACAAAGTAGTTCAGCTTCTGATGTCTGTACAAATACTACAATATATATTGCTTCTGAAATAAATCATGCATTACTAATGGAGTACAAAATAGAGCATGCTTTACTAATGTATTGAGTACAATATAAAGCATGCTTTATACTAAATGACTTGATTACAAAATAAAGCATGCTTTACTGAGGAAGTAAGTACAAAGTAAAGCATGCATTACTAATGAATTGAGTAAAAAATAGAGCATGCTCTACTAAATGACTTGATTACAAATAGAGCATGCTCTACTAAATGACTTGATTACAAAATAAATCATGCTTTACTGAGGAAGTAAGTACAAAGTAAAGCATGCATTACTAATGAATTGAGTACAAAATAGAGCATGCTTTACTAAATGACTTGATTACAAAATAGAGCATGCTTTACTGAGGAAGTAAGTACAACATAGAGCATGTATTACTAATGAATTGAGTACAAACTAGAGTATGCTTTACTAAATGACTTGATTACAAAATAGAGCATGCTTTACTGAGGAAGTAAGTACAAAATAGAGCAAACTTTAATAATGAATTGAGTACCAAACAGAGCACGCTTTACTATCGAAATGAATACAAAAGTAGAGCATGCTCCATTACCAAAAATCAGTATGTAATAGCAACACATACTCTACTTGAATAGACGTGGTATATGACAAAATTTATAAAACAGTGCATACTCTGCTATTAAAATCCTTTTTACCAATTTCATCAGTCATTTTTCCATTGGTGTCCACAGTTACTTGCGAGGAGCCTCTTCCACTATCTATGGAATGCTTTCGTGGCAAGTATTTATTTTGATTTTGGTCTTTGCTACTTGACCTCCCTGACCTTTGATTAAGTTTGTGCCTCATCTGAGCTTCTTGGTTGATACTCAGTTGACCAGTGTTTAACCTCTCTAAGGTAGCATTACTTCTGCTAGTAGTCCTAGATGTCCTTGCTTGGTCTCCATCTTGACTGACCTTTGACCCAAAGCTCCTGATTGAGTGATGGTCTGAGCCTGATCTATTCATACTTATGTAGATTGATAGCTGACTTTCCAGGTGTTTGATTTTCTGAGCTTGCTTCCTCTTTTCTTCCTTCTCCTGCTGAAGCTAAAGAGAAGAAAAAGAACAAACAAACAAACAAAAACAAAATAACAAAAACCTAAAAATGATATAAACGACGACGATAAGAGATGATTTTCAAATTTAAATTCTTTTACAGAGGATTAAAAACTGAAATATTAAAGGGAAACAAAACAAGAAGTTTGGAATTTATTAATTTCTTACTGAACAGAAAAAAATGATTTTTAAGGCTATCAATAAAATTACATGAAATTTGTACAGTAGGACACAGAATGTCCAGGGTTGGATTTAATAGGATTGCATATCATGTGATAATGATCTCTTCCTTAGATAGTGTCACATTCCTTTGTAAATATTACATGCCCTGTTCAGAATGATAAACAAGGATATACCAACTCTGAACGGGGTAATAACAAATGACACTGTATGGGTTACAATATTCCTGTTTACAGTGGCGGAGTTAGGGGTATTTGGTCAGGGGGAGCGAGAATGGTCTGTAGGGGCGCTTTCGACACTATCTAAGCGGAGCGCCAACGCAGGTTGGCGTGGAGCGTACAGAAATTTTTTGAGTAAAGATACTCCCTAGATCATGGGAAATGACGCTTTCTGGGCCTTGCTAATTTGCAGATAATGTGACAAATGTCAATAGGTAGATGAGAGCGCAATAAAAATGTCAATAATCGTGAATAATTATAAAGTGGTAAAAAGCTGAAAAGTTCGCCAGCAGTCCATTTGAGTCCGTCAGGGGGCATCCGCCCCCCTGACTGTATGGACGCTCCGCTACTGCCTGTTTAATATTTGATACATACCTCTTTCGTAATTGATTCAATCTCTTTAGCTTGTTGACCAGTCTGATCTGTAGCTTTAGCTAGTTCAAACTGACACTTCCTCAAATTGGCCTTTAAGATGTAATCTTCTTCTGCTGTGGTCTCAAGTCCATGTGATCTCCTGTTGATGATCAAAAAAAAAATTCATTCATTTTGCATTAGATTTTCTTGTGGTACCATACCCAACCATTAAATGAAAATATATGAGGTAATTGAGAACGTAACCTGTTCCTTTGGTCCACAAATATTGCACAAGGAATAAGATGAAATTAGGGCCAAAAATCCAGAGGGATAGAGAGGAACAAGCAAAGAACATTACATTAAAGTTTGTGGGACACACAAATTGTCTGTAATGGAATTCATGTTTTTTGCAAAACTATTACTATACCGTTTACTTGAGTGCAAGGCCCACTGAATCTTGCAGGAATGAGACAAAGATCTCTAACGTTGTATCATATTTTGTAATGGAAGCTATTAACCAAATCTGAAAAACTTGTAAGACAATATATGTGACTGTCAAAGCGATAAAGCAGAGTACTCTCGTCTTTGTCCATTTACAAAACACGATGTGAATTTGACGGCTATTTCTACCTGCCTACAATCGGTCACACAAGACCAACATCAGTACAAAATTATACAGACACAGCAATTACAATAGATTTTATATGGTTCCAACTTTTCAATCTATATCAGCAACTCGATGCAATGCATCAAAGTGAACATCATTCATGTTATATATGCAAAACTTTCAATACCAACTACTGAAAGCGACAGGCTAGACAGGCTAGTACAAATGGCGTTTGTCCTTGAAATACTTCGGATTTTAACAAGATAATTGAAAACCCTGAAAAGGAAGCTACATTTGGAGTTGAAATGAATAAAAAAAATGAATAGCATTTTGCTTTGCATTGTTCGGGCGATGATATATCACAGTCCATATATAGTCCATATATAGTCCATATATAGTCCATATATATTCCATATATAGTCCATATTAAGAAAAACTTAATCTTTTCTTTCTGTAGCAGACCAATCAACCATCAACATAAATAAATGAATGTTAAGAGTCCCTGGAATATGATATTGTATCTCATGTTCTCACTAATTCAAGGTATTTATTAACCTTCTAACTATCTTATAAATGGAAAGTTTAATATATAAAACACCAACGATCTTCACAAGTCGGTCATCTGGGTCTTTCACTTTTGGGTTTTCAATCATCACTCAAAGTTACTTTAATACATAAAACCAATTCACACCGTCAGGTTAATATAACTTCCGCTTCAAAAGCTAATCCCTTTTGCACAGAATTTTGTCATAATCGTTAAGATTTTGCAATATCTATATCAATATGTCTGTCACCTCGTTTGCTTTGTACCCATCTTGGAGGTATCAAATCCTGCTTCCTCCAGATTAAACCTATCTGCTTCCAGCTCCTCGTGAAGGGTATCTAATTTCTACAAGACAGAAACGAAAACAAAAGAGAATGAAAGAGAAATAATGTGGGAGGTTTAAAGGATGATTCTGAGTGGCATAACGATTGAATCGCTACATTTTCAAAGATTGAGTCACGTCATTGCGAGTAATTTTTCCAGACTCCAGTCGATTTAGTCACTGACTTGAATCACTGTAGTGAGTACCCCCTATGGTTGGTAGGTATAATCACATACAAAGTGGAAATCGCAAATTTTTAAACTTCTGGCCAATTCCTTCGCTACTAGAAATGAAGCTTTTTCAGTCAAGCTATAAATCACATAGTTATGGGATTTGAGTATCGATCAACAGTGATACCTGGTACACTGATCAAATTTCCAAGCACATGAGGATGTTTTAAAGTGATATAATTTTGGATTTGATACATGATGTATGTAAAAGAAACATGGTATGTCACAGATAATCTGCATGATCCAAGGCAGCTTCAAATGTCACGGCATCTATCATCTATGATGTTATGTTATGATGTTTTAATTGCAAATTCATGAAGTACTACAGTACAAACCTCCTTTTGTTTCTCTAAGTCATATTCTTGTCTCTGACATAGCTCCTGTCTTCTGCTTAAGTAACCTTCAAATTCCTGAATCTAAATTAGAATAGAAAAACAGAAAGAAAAACTAGAGGAAAGATCGCTGAAATTTAATGTTTGGCAAGATATGCAAATTGATGCCGGCTTCCGATGCAAATGGAAACTAACAGGAAGACCACGGGTGATTACAACCCCAAACTTTCTCAATCGAATTATCTGGGCAACCTTTCCTATTTCAAGTTAGCGGCTCCATAAATCAATCGTAATACACTCATCAGAAGGCATAAAATGCTAATCTTAAGCTTCATTGAGTCGCATAATACCGCAGAATGTCAGGTATGTGATAAGCAGGCAAAACAAGTAGTCCTTATTGGAATTTTTGCAATACAACCCTTGAAATTGTTTCACTATAAAACAAAGGAGGGCAACTCTGGGTTGTTAGTATTAGAGTTGGCAGAATAGTAGCCAAAAGTTTGTTGCTGATGATACAGCCCCCCCCCCCCCCCCCGCCTCTCCTCAATAGTTATTTCATGACAGTGCTTCTCAAAATAAACAAGAAAGCAGAGGTTCACATAAAATGGAGAAAATTTGAATTAAAATATATATAAATAATAAAAAAAAGTCACTTCATTTGAAAGTCTACAAAAAATCAGGTCACAGACAGGATTATCATTTTTTTTTTGGGTGCCAGCCTCCACCTCCCCGCCCCCCCCAACCTCCTCCATCCTCAATGTAACGTTGCACACACATACACTTCCAACATGGTACATTACTATGCAGTGGTATATAATGAACCCACCTCTTTTTCGTATTCCAGAAAGTGTTCCAGGCGAGAATTGAGTCCTTTCTCCAACTGTTCTAGCTCTTCCATTCTTTTGCCAATACTTGAAACCTGTTCGTCCATCTTCAAGTTATCGAGTTGTGTTAAATAATCCTGTCTTCTCTCTTGCAGATCTCTTTCATACTTCTTTATCTGAAATTTATTGACACCAAATTTTAGTACAACCAAATGTGCTACTGTGGGAGATTCTAAACCAATTAATACTGTAGTATATGAATTGGTGAATCACTTGAACATTTATTCAAACTTATTTTCGGTACACCATCAATACAGCTGTGTAAGCTTCATGGTTGCTGTGAGCCTGTTCATATGGTAAGAGCTGTTTCCATGAACAAACTCTATAGCATTTTATATCCCGTTTATAGGTAAGTGGTTCATATTCTTTTAAAGTACAGATCCCTTGTACAAATCTTGGGAATGCAGGAAAGAGTAATATTTTCAAATTTTGGTCTGCAGCTCCACTTCAAAAAAAAAAATTACTTAACGGACATGTTGATATTTTGTATGCCAAGATAGAAATGAGTTTGTCTGAACAGTGTCAGTCCATCAAAAGGATTCCTGTATTGGGAACAGGTAGGGTTCAATACTCTCATTTTGAATCTAGATCATGAATCGGAAGGAAACGAGGACAAGTGATTGCAGAAGGTTGGGACAGAGGAGGGGGGGTAGGGGATAAGAGGAGCAAGATGCACACTGTATGTAATAAATCCTCTGGACATTCAGTTAAACGTAATTGGTAAGTTTTTTTTTTTTTGCTGTCATTCTTTACATCTGTTAAAATGGAGTAAGTATTGAATGTTACATATACTGTATGTAGTTTCATAAGTCCATCTTAACTAAAAGGAAACTACCTGTAAATTAGAGTTAACATTTTGTGTAGATTTATTTATTTATTTTGTTGCAATTTCATAAAATGTTTAAACTGCTAAAGCTGCTATTTGTGTAAACAAACTTGTCCAACTTTCAATACTAGATCAATTAGTCCCTGTTCTCTACGATGTAAATTTCTGTTTATACAATTTGTTTTCTTTTCCAAATTTTTTTCGGTTAAACATTTTCACATGATCATTGAAATTGTTTGTGCAATACGTACCTCCTGATTGAAACTGGCTTTTGTTTCTTCCAACTTTTTCGCAAGTTCTGCCTTTTCTTCAGAATAAATTCTTCGTTTCTCCTGGAGTTTCTTATCCATTTTCTCCAATCGCTTCACTCCATCTTTTCCTTTCATGATAGAACTGTGAGTGTGTCTTCCTCCAGGAATGCTCTGCATGTGAACAACAGAATCTTCCTCTGCCTCTCCTTTAACTAGGTTTGCATCATCTTCAAAATGTACTCTTTTCTTCCTTATGGACATTTTGCAGTCATCTGTCTGAGGGGGCAGAACATCATCTGCTCCTTGCAAGGTTCCTTCCATCTTCTCTGTCTCTGCTCCTCGGCTACACCATCATCAGTTCGTCTGTCTTCATCTGTTGATGCGTTCATCTCATTCTGAGAACTACTATTGCCATCCAGCTGTTTTGCAGATTAGAAGTCATCATTCTCAGCCATGAAATCACCTTTTTGTATATTTCTCATCACTTAATGACAGGAAATGATATGTTATTTATGTGAACAACTCTTTGAGTCCAATAAGATCCAATGTTTACTAATATTGCAAAGCAAAGACTGCTGTCATGAAATCTGTGAAATGAGTGAAAGCAATTTCTTTTAAATATTAATTTGTAAATTGCATGGAAATTATTATTTCTTCGATCATTTCATATACAATGTATTTACTTTATTGGTATATGGTGACTTCTCAATGCCTATGAAGCTTTTAAGAAACTCTCTATGCAATGTTAAATCCCTTCCAGAAACATGTTTAGCGGTAGGAAAACTAATCACATTTCTCCTGTTCATTTCCAAATGTATTTTCATTTCCATTCTGTTTTGGGTGATTCTTTGATTCACCTGTGATTCATGGAGCAACTTTTCTGAAAATTTATATGCATGCCAAAAATACCCTTAGTATATCATTCTCTTTTACCAAAATGTACATTTAATACAAACTAAAACAACTAAATGAAGAACACATTGTTTCTTGCATGCATCCACCACAAATTGGTCTGTATGAGCAACAGGTACTATTATATTGGAAAATAAGTTGGTTCCTCCTTTCCTAATAAATATTTCTTTTCAGTTTGTATTGCAAATTCTGACAAATGCCCATACAGTATTCCATAGTTAACAAAAACATTAGTCGCCACCAGGGATCTTTGCTAACCAATCAGACAACATCTAGTGAAGACAAGTACATACCTCCAGTGTGAAGAGATGCTGTAAAAACAGAGGTGAAATTCGGACTGTCTGAATGTAACATTAGGTTAGGGGCCTAGGGCAAGGACCTAGGCTATGTCCCAATTAAGTTACAATGTTCATTGCATCTATCATGTAAGTTAGGCCTAGGCTATAGCCTATCATGGAATATAACTTTTTCTGGCATTATTTTTTTCTTAGTTTACTATTCAAATTTTGCTTAAAATGTAGGCTTAGCCTAACTTGTACAATCTGTAACTTTAAGTTGTGCCCAAAGTCATGGGACTAAGCTTAATTGTAACTTAGCAAAGTCCTAGTGTTGGTCTGTAGACTTGATATTAATGTAACTTGTGAAGTCACACATGAATGGCTTCTGCAATGTTAGTCACTCAAATTAAGCCTAAAGTTTCATGCCTAATTATATACTCTACGTCTACCAAGTACCATAGGCTAGGGCTAGACCCTAGGCTCAATAATACATTCGTAGCATGTTCACCTTATTGGGTAGCCACTAGGCCTTAGGCCCACCCTCACATTTGCTTACAATATGGATTGTTTATAGTCAAAGTGGGGTAGTGAGGCTACAGATGGGCAGAGCACAGGTGTTCCCAATGGGATATTGTAAGTCTATACCCAGTTTGTTTCTGTCACAGAAAAGGATACTTCCAACACAGAAAAAGTAATTTCTGTCACCTTTTTCTACGACAGAAATGTGAAGCGTATTCTAGTTTGATAGGGTTATTATGACGTCACCCATGGCTCGCGCTTTGGGGAGTATGAATCACGCGTTATTAGAAGCGTATTCATATGTTTTGTTTCAAATGATTTTTGGAAGGGTTTAAGTGTCTCCTAAAGACATATCTGGGAGTTTAAGTTTATC
>KN883609.1:187178-199553 GCA_000934455.1 Apostichopus parvimensis | reverse complement strand
GGTAGGCATTGAGGTGGGGTTAGGCATTGGGGTGGGGAGTCATATTTTTGGGGAGGGATATTTTTTGGGAGGTGGGGTCTAAGGGGAGGGTCTTTCTACAAGTAAAGTAACTTAGACGCAAAGTGGTGCTATCATTTGACATTAATGCATTGCATTGAAAGCTGTTTCTAATACGAACGTTTAGCCTAGTTCTATACAATTTAGATAGGTAGCAGATCTGATTGGGGTAACAGAGGGGGGGGGGGGTTCCCCTGTCTCGACAACTAATACCTAATTGCAATAATTCAAGTAACCACATCAACTTGAAAACGATTGCCGAAAAGAAAACATGCAAGACGAATTAACAAACGTTTTCATGGCAAACCCCCTGATGCAATGAAGTATAGTACAACTCTCGGAGACGGAGTGAAAGAGAGGCCATGTAGTGGTCATAAAATCTCCTAAAACTGCTTTATAGTACTTCTTGAGTGTCTGTCGTTTTGCGGGAAGCTCTTAAAAAGTATCAAAACAGTGTCACCCCCCCCCCCCCAACAGCAGGGTTGAGAGCCATTATGTCACCCGGTTAGACACCCTTCATTTTGCTTACGTATTGTGAAAATGAGAATACACTATTCTTTATCCAGGTCCATTAACTCATCTCATGAACATTCCAACAGGAAAGGGGTTGGGTATAGCGAGGATAAGAATTTTGAGTGGGGACGAGGAAAAAGGGTTTAAAGGGATATTCTGGTATCTGAAGTTTAGCGAATGTGCTGGAAAGTTTTAAAATAAACCGAATCAACCGAATCAAACCAACAAATGGAACATGCTCTTGTCCCCATTTTTTTCTGAAATAGATTGGTTTAAGGTGTGCTCATACAACTGGAAATGTACTTCTGAGGTGAAGCTTCGTTGGTTCCAATTTCGTCTTCTTAACAGAATTTTAGGGACAAATACTCTCATGGTTAAAATTGGCAAAACCAATGATCCATTGTGCACTTTTTGTGGTGGGGCAGATGAGAGTTTAATTCGTTTATTTTGGGAATGCAGCTACACCCAGAAAGTATGGAGGGATTTTCAAAACTGGGTGCAAATCAAATTGAATATCAATATTGCAGTTATAGTTAAGAGCTTGTTCTGTTTGGAAATTATTTGTACAAAGACTATGTGTTTAATAACATCCTTCTGGTTCTGAAATTCTGTGTTTACAAAAGTAAGGTTAAAAAAGAGAAACCTTCATTTAGCTACATGGTAAAATTGATCTGAAAAGTTTATGTATCAAACTAATTGTAAGCAAAATGCATTTGATATCAGATGGCATAACTGGAAATCTTTATTTGAAGTTTAATGATTTATTGGTTGTTGAGGATCATATTGACTAATGGTCATAAAGTATATGTTATTATGAACTGTATATTGTTTGGATACTTGATGGAATGATAATTTAAAAAAAAAATAAAAAATGGCAATTGATCGGATCTTTTTTTCCCGTTATAATATTACTTTATAAATGTTAAATCATATATCCAAAGAGGTAAATAACACTTCTACAAAATTTTGCATGTATATGAAATTCTGAATAGAAAGGATATATTAAGCAAAGGTTTCAACCGTATCGCAAACTTCAAATGTAAATCAACAAGAAGATTGTATTTTAGTAGGAAAGTATTTAAAGCTTTCAAGAACATCTGTCATGATGACATATCAAAGAATAGTTAACGATTTGCTTTATTGGCTCCAATTATAGCACGCTATAGCAAGGAAAGTTTTGTGATTTCATAATCGATCTCCCACGGTCGTTAATCCACCTCATGCTCAACAGTTAGCTTGCATAGTTTCTTAACACCATTAGGCTCTTTGTGTAAACACTGTGTGGAAATATGTTCAGTCCTACAGTGTAGTTAATCATACAGCGTTCACACAAAGACCCTCATACAAGAAAAAATATGTGTCAGGCGTTGCAGACTTATTGGTAAAAAGAGATAATTTTACGACCAAGGCAGGTCGTTAACGTAATCTCAAGAAACTTTTCCATGATAGAGTGCTATAGTTGGGGTCTATACAACAGACCTTTAAATTGCGATCAACTTCCTTCAGTAAGGGAGGGTTTAGTTAAAAAAACTATGTTGCTTTCGTTGAAACATATCTCGTGTAAAGGACAAAAGTGTGGAATATTGTTCTTTTTAAGATATATACTGTAAGTGATACATTTCTGCCACTGGAATGTCCCTTAAACTAATGAAAATTGTCAGTATTCAATAAAACAGACAAATGACAGTTTCTGCCAGTTTACTCTCAAGCAGCAGAACGCCCACAACCTTGTGTCGAATCTCAGCCTTTTCAGTAAGAAATTAGAAAACTTTTGACTGACCGAGAATTAGGAAACCGAGAATTAGGAAACTTTTGACTGACCGAGTTACAAAATATCAGAGGAAAACTGCTGTCTTTTACTTGTGATTCAGATCCATTTGTTTGTCTTCTAGCTGATAGCTCTAACAAGTTTATGTTTGTAGCTCACTTGAAGACAATGGATATTTGATCTTCTTTTTTTCAATGTATATAGGAGGTCTTAGCGATTGTTTTTACCAGTAGCAACTCAAATTTGTATCTGATTGATTTGAGATGTAGTTACAGTACTGGGTTTTATTCTAGTTTTAGACATCTGGTGCTTTGAAGAAATATAAAATCAAGAAAATACTCAATGTTTATTAACAATTGAAAATGATGGAGTTTTTGCCAAAGTATGTTGAAGATAATAAAATAATCAACTCTTTCACAACCAGAACATATATAATCATGTTCTTTTCTGTTTAAGATATTTTGCAAAACACAAGTGTTCACAGATCACCGTGTTGATCAATTTGTTTCTTATCAACCAGTCTTCCAGGATAGCTTTTACACTTTTATAGGTCACAATGAAAAATCTTTCTCTGCACTACATCATTTGACTATACACATTAATAGCAAAATTAAGGGAATGTTGTAAATTGCAAACATTTGAAGTTGACATCAAATTAGTCCTACGAAGTTCATTGTTCCTGGAAAACCTGCCAACTTTCCCAGTTTAACCGAGAGTCTACTGGCCTTTAAGGCAAAATCACACTCTCTGAATTTTATGTGCTAATCTCCATGCAAAATTTGATTTCTTATTTTGCCTAAATTTTGATCAGAAATGAACTGTGCTTATACGTTTCAAGCTAATTCCTTTAATTTGTTCCCTATTTTGGTTTCTTTGGGATGGAACATTGCAAATCTCCATATTTTTGTGAAAGACAGATTGACAGGTCTGTATCCTGGTGCAAGTTTGTGAGCCTTCAAATACCATATGCTTACTCTAATTGTTGCATAAGATTTCACCAGATGCAGAAGCAACTTCAATGCAACTATTTTTTTAACATGCAGCCCTGTTTGACAACCATCAGATCATCTTGTACACACTAAAAGCTCATTGTTTGCTACAATGAGTAGAGCGTACATGATTTAAATGTCGATGTCATGGGTCTAGCAAAATATTGTTCTGCAGTCCGGGATAATTACATACATGTACCAACTGACAATTTGCTTTGTGATTGGTTGAAGATCTAATAACAGGTTTACCTAACTTAGATCTTGACTAGTTAACATGTACATGTTGTGGCAAAACATACAGTAGCCCACTAACTCAGTTCTTTTGCTGTACATGTTTCTTGTTTGGCCTATTGTTATCATGTAAGAAATAGTAACTGCTGATTCAACTAAAACAATGCATCTAGTTTACAGATGACAGATGCAACTAATAGCTATACCTTACAATTGAATAAAATTACCAACACCTGGAAAATAGAAGGGGTGGGGTAAGGCTGGACATTATATAATTTTACTGTGAGAGACTCACACTACAGATTTGTGTAGATATGCCTAGTCCCCCTATGGGATCTAAAAAATCCCAGTGCAAACATCTTTAAGCTTTTAACACAGACTAAACAGTATTTACAAAGAATCATCGACATTTTTTGACATCAGTGTACCTAGGTTGCTAATTCTACCATCTAACCCTATCTGTTTATCCTAAGAAGTGATTACCGAGTTAGGCTTGTTGACAAACTATGGCATGTGTAGGTTAATGTACGTACGAAACCATCATACGGTTAGGCTAAGTCTCTGACTAACTTACCTGACAATTCCACACCTTACTTTTCACAACAACAGAAAAATTCCACTGGATTCCTGGAAGACTATATGATGTTAGTTCCGTAGTAATTTCCAATTAGTTTATTTCACAGTTGTTAATATTAGTAGCAACTTGAAAATAAGTGTCGCGGAACCCAACATTTCCCACAACATAATCTAGCCCCGTGGAAGGGATTATACATGTATAATTGTTCCTCTTCGGTGTTATAGCTTACTTCATGTTGCTGCTGCCATAATGCATGAATGGTACTAGGCTTATAATGTTTGACGCTTCGCGCGAAATTATCATTCCGAAGATAATGTTTCTAAAATTCGTCTGTTCAGGTGCGGATTCATGGGTGTGGGATTCTATACCCCCATCCTTTCGACCTCACACAATTTTTTTTTTTTAAATATGCCTACCACTTTGCGTTTGGATATAGTTACGGCCGTAACTATCCAAACGCAAAGTTGTAGGCATATTTAACTAATCAAAGTACCGGTATATACAGTAAATATGCCTATTAATGGACAAATTAATGTCAAATGTTATTTTTTTGCTGAGAGAGTATGCCCAGACCCAATGGAAGTCTGCTGCAACGGCCCAGACCCAACCCCTTCCTTTAGAAAATCGTGGGACGTACTTGTCGCCACGGTGCTTAGATGTAAAGAGTTTTGTCCTTCGGGTTGTGTCGTTTCGTTTCGTTAAACTTAACAATTGTAATGATCCAATTCCAAGCTTATTTTAATTCCGTTTTTCGAATACAAAATACGACAGGCTTTATTCATTATATTTTGAAGAGCAGGCAGTAGGCTACATTGCGCAATAATCGATGATGTCATAGATGGGATGCACCGGCAACGATTATTTCTTTTAAAATTGAAATGATTATAACAAAAGCGGATTCAGGATATGTCGAAAGGGCTGCAAGGTGGTGGCGGGCCCGGTGGGGGGGGGGGGGGTGGGGGGGGGGGGAGAAGGTTCGGTAGCAGCCTACCTAAATAGCGGTGAAAGAAAACATCGGTACAAAGTATCAGAAAAGAATGCTCACGCAAGACGCTATTAAATGTTAAACAGTGTGCACTTATTTTTTATCAAGGTTTTGTTTGTAGCTGATGTCTTGGGCATAAAAAATTAATAAATTCAGAAGGGTTCAATTCAAGTTACTCATCAAGTTAACAGTGACTTCAGTTTTGGAGGGGGGGGGGGGGGATTAGCGACTGAAATCACCATTTTGTCATCTGAACAACCTCTACTTAACCAACATTTGTCAAAAGGGATGGTCATGTCTACCCTTAGACAGTCCCCATTTGATGACATACCATTTTACCTCCCTCCTGCCCATCTCCTCCCGTACAAAAATGGCTAATGCTCCCTTGGATATCGCACGTTATTTAGCAATGTATATGTATCCGAGTAAAAACATAAATTTTCAAACTGTTATAGTACGGTATTTCAGCCACAGAACTACATATGTCAAGATGGAAGTTGGACCAATGTATTTCTTCTTATACTTGCTCTGTATTAGATTATAGGTTATATAGTTTAAATCCAAGTTGACTTCTATATACACTTGCAAAATTGAACATTTCATATCTAAAACCTGGCACAACATTAAGTTTTGATTAGTATATTTATTAGTTAATGTAATACAGGGCACGGTCGGTACATGTTGGAAAACTTTTACAAGAAATATAAATGTCACTCGAAAACAAATGTATACTGCTAATTACTGTAGCAAGCACCTCCAATATGCTAGGTTAGTCTGCCTTCAATTGACAGACAGTTAGTGTATAATGCCCTTTAATTTCTTTTCATGAATGATATCAATTTCATGAAGAAGATACAAAAATAATTATGGAATTTTAGTTTAACGAAGATAACTGAAATGTTGTTAAATATATAATATGCACTTCAAATGTTATCCCACACAATAGTGTTAAATATGGATTACAAGTGGAGGGGGAAGGGGGAGGGGGGGGGTGGGTGTGGGGTGGCTGGTTGAATTGTCTCGTTGAGCTACCCCAGAACATTTAATTAGAGAACGACACAGCCTGGAGGAGCCAACTAAAAGTCGCCATTCGTTACGAGCGTAGCTTACATCTCAAGTCAACAGCAATACAGCGTGAACTGAGTGGCAGGAAACATTTTCATTTTTTGTTAATAAAATCTGTTGGGTTAGTTTTAGAACTGTTTTTTTTTCATGAGTGTAATTGTACGTTGTTTCCGTCCCCTCTCTCCTTCAATCTTACCGTTGTGCACAGATGAAGATTCTTATCACGCATATTATAGCTGGACGGATTGACGAAATGGAGAAGTTCACAATTGTATTTTTGAAAGGGCGCCGCCACAATAACAGACGGTACTGGTTGGAACCAGAGCCATAATATCTATGGCTCCGGCGGTCGGAACTACTCTTCGAATAAATGTTTATATCACTTGAAATATATATAAACATTTTTTTTTATTTCTGTTGCTTTTTGCAAGCGTCACTAGTTGCAGGATACGAATCGCTAGAATGATTTTGAACGAAAGTTACTTTCATATAACATGATATATTTGTATCAGGAAGTTAAACTCTACGTGGTCCCAACGATGAATCACGGGGATAACTTTTCATGATAGATAAAAATAATGTCTTTTCTATAGCATAATAATTTTTTAACTAAAAGCAGCGCTTCCAAAGGTACGTATTGACCGCACATCGCGCGTATATGTGTGTTTGTGTTTTCAAGGCTCATCTGTTCCATTTCAAATCTCCCTCCCTCCCGCTCCCACGTAGTCATGGCATTTCCATATACCGCATTTCCCGGCCTCTCAACTAAATTCGGACCGCTGTGCCCAGACTTGGAGCTACGCAGAACGTTCCGGTCCCAATACATTAGCTATTCCGACCAACTCACCCCCCTCCCACCAAACCCACTTTAATCCGATATCTTGAAGTAACGATTACGGTATACGTATATCATTGGCTCAGTTCATGTTCGTTGCCCCTCCCAAGCTCCCCGCCCCTGCTTCCTCTGCTATGAGAGCCCAAGGCTAGTAGGCTTATACTTCCGAGAGGTTAGCCTTGTCAAGGCTGAAGGGAGTTGGGGGTTATAAAAGGAAATTGCATGCAGGCCATCCCATATTGTCTTGTATATGTGTTTTGCTGTCATGATAAGCAAGAAGTGAACACGGTGAAATTTTGAGGCTGTTGACGTCATTTTGAGGCTTAATTCTCAAACTCCAAAAAGTCATTAGGACGGCGACTGCGGCGTATAATAACGCTGTGACCGAAATACCCTATAAACAAATCCCATTTAATAACCACGCTGAGATGAACAGATATATGGACACGGTATTGACAGATTTGTTCATTAAGAGCTTGGAACCACTTGACAAGTCTCTTACCACTGAGAATTATATTTCATTAGATAACACAAAGACACAGTTTTTTTTTTCAATTTGCTTGATGAGCTGCAAGTGGATATTAGTTGTTTGTTCCTACTTCATTCAACCAGGGACTTGTTCCATAACAACTCCCTGATTCAACTAGGTCAAACATCCGCGGGTGTCTCGCGTGGAACCCTGGACGTTCCCGGATTAATCACCGGTGGCTACACAGGGAAATTCCCTATTTTGTCTGCCGGTCCAACACAAAGTCCCGGCTAAAGGGACCATCTCTCCTTCTACTCCTATTCCCAAAGACAGCAGGAAATTAACTCTTACAAGGAATAGTTTAAACTTGTTCAACGATCCGCTGTCCGCGAAATTGGAACTAATACAACGTTCACTTGTAAAATATCGATTGAAAATTGGAAGTAACTGAAAGTGGTGATATCAATCTCACGTGAACTATCGATCATGTGATTGGACATGAAATAAATTTTCACAGAGTATACATTCAAAGAGCTACAGTAAAGTTTTGCTTTCCTTTCACTGAACTAAATCATCTTCACTGCAAAAGATAAATAAACACAAAATATTCAAAATTTTAAATTTAATGACTATTAATGAAATCGTATCATGATAAAATCATAGAAGAATATAAACAAGTGACAACAAAATTCAGCTAAGAACACGGTTGAACGACTTCATTCTACGGCAAGTTTTTCGTATCTGGATAAGCTGTTGTGTTGTGCACCTACGTACATACACGTTATGTGCAAATACAACACAAGCAGCACAAGAAGAGCAGACACTTACCATTACGTGCACTCGCATTGCGCACATTTTAAAGTAAAATCAAGAGGCAAATAGAGATTGCTGACTTCTCCATCAAATCAGAATTTACTACATCAGGTCAAATGCAAGCTTCAGCAGATCGCGGCCAGCTAACGGTGCAATTAGACGCCAACATGATTGATAAATACGCCCTAAAAGTGAGTACACACTGTGGCAAATGCAATGTTATTGTTTAAATCTGAACATGAAATATTGTAAGTCTCCGAATTTGTGATTATAATTTGTACAGACTATTTTACTGACGTTGCAGGTGGCGAAAATGAGCTCCTGGTATCCTTATCTGATAGTTCAGTTTCATATTAGCTAGCCTATCCAGTTACTATCGTACCATACTATGAAGCAACAAGCATCCTAATTAGCTACAAATTGGCATTGGACCAATGACACAGTGCATTGGGCTTTAATCCTTGCCAAGCAATAAAAGAAGCCCTATGATTAGATGGAGACTAGGCTATATTGGGTGATTGGATAACCTGAATATCCTACCCCCTGAACTGTAACTCAGTAACTAAGCATAGTAACAAGGTCAAACTTGTTAGGCCTACAGTGGCCTAAGCAATGTCAGGGAAGCCGAACCAACTTTCGTGAATCTAGGCTAGCCTACAACTTACAAACTTTGTACAATAACTTAGGCATGGAAATGAAGGTTTAAAACTGCATCCACGGCCTGCATGCTCCAAAGTAACCCGCCAAAAGGTTCATAAGAAGCAAAGTTTTTCATCATTTGCAACATAGAAAGGTACTCCATCACACGAAAGAGTTCCAAATCATGAAACGGCAGTAAAATAGTATATTAAGTATTTCTTGGCTGGTAGGCTGGTCGACATGCAATAGTTTCATTTCATTTCATTTATTCGTTTCTCCTCAATATACAGGTTTAACAGTAATTAGTTGCTAACATTAATGTTAATACAGTGAGGAAGGAAGTGGCCTAAACAACCTTGCGAGGCTTAACGAGTAGTGCCACTCCCTATGCAAAAGGAAATATATCAAAAAACAAAACCATCCCCCCCCCCACCTACACTCCCAAGGAAAATGAATGATCGTAACATATTGAGAAGAAAGAAATACGTCAATTGAAATGAGGCACATATCTAAGATCGGAGAACAATGATTCCGTGGGTTTACCAAACCTCTTCTAACATCATGGCTTTTGGGAACAGATAATTTTAAATGCTATGTACTGCCACAAATTTTATGATGGTTTATTTGTGTAATTTTACCAGTTTGTACTGAAAAGAGTGAATATACATTCTGTTTACAGTAGCATTCCAAGCTCCTTCTTTTTCACTAGAAAAGGTTAATGGGTTTGCTGCTTTATTTACTATGTAAGCATGCGAAACCTTAATTGTGTGTATTGTAAGATACCGTGACCTTTTAAAGGTTTAAGAATGCGTCTGACAACCGTTCCAGATTTATTTATTTAGTCGCTCCATCTTTATCAGTTGAATTGCTGCTTTTAGTTGCAGCACGAATGTACAGATCAGCATGGCTGAAAGACACAGTTGTTGTTTACTACCGTACTTATGACTCCAGTCTTTCACAAAACTCGGACACACTGCCTCAGCGGTTTTAGCACGCAAACGCATATGGATGCTGTTTCGTCCAAACGTAAAACATGCTCTAGCTAGAAAACAGGCAGGAGGGGTAGTGTGGAATTTGCCAAGGGAGGAGCGAAATGTAGGCAATTATCAGAGCCGTAGATACAGCATTGCAAACTATCTAAGCATAGCGCAACCATGAGTTGGCGCGAAGCGTACAAGAAAATTTTGGCTGAAAATGCCTCCCAGATCGCTGGAAATGGCACTTCCCAGGCCTTATAAGTTGCATCTTAGCATTTTCTCTTTTGAAATTACTAGCGATATCATGAAAACATACAAAAAAATATGCTCGGGGGGGGGGGCTGCCCCCTTCACCCCCCCCTTGGCTTCACACCTGAAAACAGGAGTTAAGGTGCATAAATCATGTGTCCAAATGTCTCTTCTTCAAAAATTATGGACCAACTTATCTTTTCATGATAAACTGATGGTACGACCATAGTACGCCTGATGAGTTCGGTACCGAAACTCATTGCAACAGCTTGTCCATGTTCGCAGAACTAGCTAGAGGACGATGTGACAGCTCCCTCTGTTGACTCTGTTCGTAGTTTGAGAGCCCCAACGACACTGACATATATTTCTCTATGTGACCAATTGTGCTAACATGGCAGTGCCCAGCATTTCTAGGATGATATAGTGTCTATGATCAATCAGATTGAGAAATTAGGAATGATGATAAACTGCCAAAACTGGCAACCCCTGGCACAAAACAAAACAGTCGATATAAAGGTAGTCAGTATAGGCCCCAAATTATAGCACGCTATAATTGTTAGGAGTTTTCAAAAAATAAATTCCTGTAGGTCTTTACTCTCCAAATTGTTCTCAGATACTTTTAAGGAACACACAAGATGACTGCATGTCCCAGTGAGGAATATTTCCTCGAAGAACGGTTATAAAAACAGTTTAAGAATTTTGACCAAAGGTGACCATATTTGTATATCTAGCATATGAGGGGCCAGTACAGCCTACCTTTAAGAATAAAACATGTATAATTTAGCAATGGATGTGGACTAAGTACTGTAAGTTTAAAATCCACTCGAGATAATTTTGATGCAAAACCAAATTGTTCATGTTTTTGAGATCATTGCTTTATATAGGAGCCTGCAAAACATTGACAGATTCCTCATAAATTTCACCTCAGAGATATAGATAAATGTGTGATGTTTCTAAGTCGTTTGAAGTGAAGTCCTTGGCCTGACTCAAGTAGTCAGTGTTATATGGTGCTATACAACTTCACATGCATTGTAACTGCATTTGTACCCGTGTCAATACAATACCTGATTGTGGTAATACTGTGGTATACTGTAATATTGTGGTAACACTGTATGGAATGACTTTTATGTATACTGTATGTACAACAGCCTGGGGTTCTCAGTTTTATTTCTCCAAGGGTTCCGAGAGAGGGTCTGATTGGACAGAGCAAAGGGTCAGGAAGAACCGTAATCTCGCTATTTAAACCTAGACCGAGAAATGTCCAGTGTAGACTGGAAGGGTGCTCAAGACTATGGGAGGGGGGACTGGGGGGGTGGGAAGGATACCTTGCATACCTGATTAATGCAATATCTTTGAACGAGTTTTCTTCGCTTCCTGTATTGATATCTTCCAGAAAAGATCTATGTACAGTATCTTGTTTCATACTCACTGTGCAAGTCTGTTTGGTATACATGTATGAAACTAGAAATCAGTTGATTAAAATTAGTAGAAAATTTCAGAAAGATCATCTTTGGTCATCCCTGGATGGATAATCCCGGGAAGTCCTTAAAGTTTGTGGGTCAGAGAGAGCTCTAGAGAGAGCAAAGGGTCAGGAAGAACTGTAATCTCGCTATTTATATCTAGACCGAGAAATGTCCAGGGTAGACTGGAATGGTGCTCAAGACTATGGTGCTTGGGGGGGGGGGCTGGGGGGGTAGGGTACCAGAGAGAGCTGTAGAGAGAGTGCTTGAAGCCAGACTTTTTTTGTGATATGCATTGCTACGGTATCATCTCTTTAAGGGACTTCTACCTCTTTTGTCCACTGTTTTAATTAAAAGTGCACATTTGTTGCAGTTTAATACTGGTGCTAGCATTTAGTGTGCCAAGAAAAACATGTGGACATGTTTTCAGCTTCCTTGACTATATATACATTAAGTAGTATTGTGGCATAGAATAAATAGATAAAAATTGATGATCAGATGAAAATATGTCACTAGTACAAACAGTCAGATTGCATGTCTGGGAGTTTGGACAGTTTTGAAATTCATGAATGTTGAAAACAAAAGTTACATACGTAAGCATATTCTGTAATATAACCTACATCCTTCTTGTTCCAACATGGTCCCCAAACAAGGATGATTATGTGCTATGTATGGAAAAAGGGGAAAAAAGTGAAAGTATTTTTTCCAACTGGATCTTTATTATTAAACTGTTGTGTATGATTGTCAC